>JANHGL010008490.1:25907-47313 GCA_024611195.1 Ceyx melanurus
CAGCAAAAACCCACACAAGACAGAAAATTCCCTGGGGCGGCCACGGGGGCCCGAGCCCCCCACCCCCCCCCCCCCCCCTTAAATTCGGAAAGGAGATTCTCAGCTGCCTGTGAGAATCCCCTGGATGTCGTGCTAAGAGCCTATCGTGTCAGGAAACTTGCAGTAAGCCGTGGGAGAGTTTGGCACCAGGTAGAGGAGTGGAAAATATTAACAGCCTGTTAGAAAGTCTGGCTTGTGCTGCTGAGGGGAAATCAGCAACTGGTGGGGCTACAATTAGAGTAGGAAACTCCTGAGCTCCTCTGTCAGAGGGTTGTGCTTGTGCTGTGCATCAGGATGGGAAGGCAAATCCCATAAGCCTTTGTGATCACCCAGAGACTGTGTAGAGCCAAGCTGCCAAAGAGCACTATAGTAACTATTTCTCTGGTCCAAAAAAAAAGAGAATTCTCATTAAAACAAAACCCAAAGTAAACTAGAATTAAAAACAAACAAAACAACCAACAAAACAAAATCCCAAAACAACAACAACAAAAAAAAACAAAAAAATCCAACAAAATAAACCAGAGAGCAAGCTTATCTCTGGAAAGATAGCACCATCACTCTGAGCAGCATGGCTGGATGTGGCTGTGGCAGCAAAAAAGCCTCCCCAGCTCTGTGCCCTGTCTCTGCAGGAGGTTGTCTCCACAGTGAGGAGAAAAGGTTGCTCTTTAGGTCTGACCATCATCAAGCTGCTTCTCCAAGAAAGGTCAATGCAGAGTCAGATATTGGACTTTCTATTAATTACTAATTTTTTTCTGCTGGTTGTGAATGTCTTTGCAAATATAAAATTGTTAATTTATGGATGAATCGAGAGAAAAAGAGTTTTGAAAGTCCTCGTGTGATCCAGTGTTTTGAGTGCTTCAGAAATGCCTTCAAAGCACGTACTGTATATGAATGCTAATACATAATCTCATTTTTGTGATGTGAAAACATTGTTTTCACATATTATTAGAAAAGGAACCCTCATAAAAGAGATGCAGTTAAGAACTTTATTAAAATAACCCTCAGGTTCTACTTAGACCATCATTGCCCAATGACATTCTAATGTTGCAATAGACATGTAATGTATACTTGAAAATGAGAAAATATTAGTGCTAAAGTTAGAAGTAAAAGTCAATAATCCAAACGTGTTAACAGGAAAGTGGGCATTGATTAAAAAGGTTGGCAATAATTTGATGTGCTAACGTGAACTTTAGCAGTACTTGTAATTGTAGCCTAATGATGATTTTGTTTGGTAATGGTAAGAAGTATCAAGCTAATAATTTCATTTATCTAAGCAGAACACCGTAGTGGAAGTCTAGGCATTAGGTAGGGCATCAAGCTGTACAGATATTTTTGTCCTCGTTCTCATTTTGTGTGTAACTCCCATTTGAGGGTTGAACCAGAGAACCAGACTCTGCTCAGTGTCATCCAATGACAGGACAAGGGGCAATGGGAGTCAGTTGGAGCACAAGAGGTTGAGGGGAAACCCAAGGAAAAACTTGTTCCCAGTGAGGGTGCCAGAGCCTGGAAGGGGCTGCCCAGGGAGGTTGTGGAGTCTCCTGCTCTGGAGACATTCCAGACCTCCCTGGATCTGTTCCTGGGTGACTTGGTCTAGGTGCCCCTGCTCTGGCAGGGGGGTTGCACTAGGTGATCTTCTAGGTCCCTTCCAACCCCTAACACTCTGTGAACCTACATAGAAGGGGCAGTGCCTGGATGACACCCACACCAGACCCTCTGGAGCTTGTGGTCGATTCCTCTGGAAAATAAAGCCGTAGATTTATATTACTTTAGCAAACACCTGTGTAGTGAGAATGTTGAAGGCTTTCCAGCGTGCTTGGAAGGTTGCCTACCAGCTGTGAGCTCTCACTTTGCCACTCTTGCCAGGAGATGCCCATGAGTGAATGCCCTGGTCAGCTGCAGTGCAGACTCAGGAAGGTCAGCTCAAAAAGTCTTCATCAGCAGATTGAACTCATCTGTCTAATTTTGTGATGAAACAAATGAGAGCTGCTGGTAGATTCCCTAACACCAGGTCTGCAGTGGGGTTGGTCACCACTGATGAGCAATTAATCACTGACATTGATAGACTGGGTGCACGCCCACAGCCAAAGAAATCTCTGTGTGACAGTCTAGATGTAGTGGTGACTTCCAGATGTTTGTGTGTACACAGCTGAGTAGGGATGATGCCATCTGCCTGCTCTGCCTGCCCCTTTGCAACCTCCCTGCCCCATCTATCAGGAGAGTTGTTGAGCTCAGTAACAGATCCAGAGCCTCCTCCCTACTCTTCTGCTGAAAAATGTACTGTTTAAGTAACACAAATCCATGTTCTTCACCAGCTCTTACCCAGAGATTGCAGATGATGGAGGTGAAAATGCCATCTCCATTGTCATTACTGAGGAAGAAGATAGGTAAGGATCAGACAACATTGGATCAGTTATGAATAATCTGGACAATTTTAAGCCTGGTTGTCCATCATCAATTGGGAGTCAGGTTTTAAAGAAAAGATTGTACAATACAGTGAAGATGTGAGATAAATAAAAACAGAGGTAGCAAATAATTTGAGTTTACAACAGATAGGTGATGCCTGACTAAATTAACAGCTTGCTTCACAAAATAGCTGGTCTTCCAATCTACCTGGATTGATATTTAGTACAGTAGTAAGTGTTTAATAATTCATTTAATACTTTTTCAACTGGAGCAAGGTAAATTAAACAAAAGAACAGCATATGAACACAAACAGATAAGGAATTTACTACAGTAGAGACACAAAGGAAGGGTAGCTCTTGAGAAAAATTATTAGTGCAATTCCTCTACAAGTTTTGGATTAATTTACTTTTGATATGGAATGTTGCAATGAAACTGGTTGATGGAAACAAAACGCATGGCAGAAGTATCTTACAGCTGGAACTAGATCTTGAGGGTGTAAGCACACAGGCAGGTGATAGAAACTGGCCATGCCCAAGTGCTTCAGAGAAAGCACAAGGAGGACAAAGAAATGTAACCCCAAGGAGGCTTGGCAGTGAAAATAGCAGAGGCATGTGAAATTGCTGTTCTATTATTATTATTATTATTATTATCTATATTGACCACTTGTGTCTGGTGGGACTGGCTGGATGAGTGCAGGGAAGCATCCAACAGCTTGTAATAATGTATAATTCCCAGTTTCATTAGGGAAAAATAGAATACACCTAGGTGTGATGCAGTAGATAAGACCTGGATGAAGAAATTCCTGTGGTTTTGTTGCTTGTTTTCATTTGAGATGTAAATATTTTAAGTAGGTGGTTTTGATTTATTTACATTTTTTTAATTAAAAGAAAATTACAGATAAAAGGTGCTATAGCAATCATCTTCCTACAAAAGCAAAATATTGAAATGTAATTAAAAGAACTCCTCAAATTATAATTAGATTTGAAATGTAATTATGAGTAGACTACTTCATCCCTATGCACAACTGACACCTTATTGATACATAACCTTTATTGTAATTTTATTACATATCTGCTGAGATCTTAATCTATGGACTAAATAAGATCATCAGATTTCTGTGAAGGCTTATATTTAGGTGAAGAAAGCAACACAATATTTTTTTTATTCTCTATATTATAATGTAGTTTTTAATTTGAGTATTTCTGGTGGATCAAATGTCTTGTTCTTTACTTGGGCTCAGCTCCTCTGGACCAAGAGAATTGGCCCCTTGGTGTTCAACAACCGCAATATTTTGCCTACAGTTATAAATAAAAATTACAAAGGAACAAATGCCAGTTGATTAAATTAGTTTAGCTCATTTGCCACCTAACTTAGTAATTTTGGATTGCTGCCTCCTGTGGCTACATCTTGGTGTCACAAGGAGTCTGCATCACCTCCATGTGCATTTTTCTTCCTCAAAATCTTTTAAATCCATGAAGATCCTTTCTGTAACCACCTCCATGTATGAGACCTGGTGCTCATGGTCAAATGTGCATATTAAATAAGTCAGCTACAACTTTTGAAGTAAATACAGGTGCATATTCACAGAATCACAGAATCACAGAATCACACAGAATCACAGTCAACCAGCAAAATCAAACCTTGTCTGCAAAACATGGAGATACTGATGAGCTGAAATCACAGAATCACAGATGTCAGGGGTTGGAAGGGACCTAGAAGATCATCTAGTCCAACCCCCCTGCCAGAGCAGGGGCACCTAGACCAAGTCACCCAGGAACAGATCCAGGTGAGTCTGGCTCTCTAGTTAGAGGTAGGGCTCATGTGATGTTAAATAGAACAGAAAAGTGTTAATATGATTAATAAATTGATAAACAGAAATAATTTCTCAGCAACTAACACACTCTTTAACTTTTTATTACCTGTGCTTCTAGCTTTTTCCCTACCATTTATAACACCTATGATAAGTTCTAATAATATGTATTTATTTCTATGCAGCTTTCATATTCAGACATGGGAAAAAACTTTTGAGTGATATCTGAATAATATTCAAGTGTTTTGAAGAAGTTTCTTATAGTGCTATAATTCCCCATTTCTTACTTAGGCTGAACAGTGAGCAATAAATATGAATTTTATTTTCTTTTTATTCAATCATAAGGATGCAGAAGTGAAATACATTTGTTCTGAGCAGTGTATCTGAAAGCATTTCATTTAGACGGGTTATATTTTTGTTATCCATTTACAAACCAGGGAATATAAGACAAAGAGCACTACCTGACAGGTCCATGGTAGAGTAGGAAGTCCTCTTGACTTCTAGACACAGCCTGAGTGCTCAGATTCAGGGCTTTCTCAGGAGATTATTGCAATCTTCTGCTTAGGAACTATGGTAACAACTGCACTGGTAGTGATAATAGCTCTATTGCAGTATATTTGGGGCAATTATCACTTGGGAAAAAACCCAGCTTCACATATAGTTGTACAAAGACGCTCGTTAAGAAAGTTATTAAGCCTGAGTAGAAAGAAATCATGGGATAGTTGGCTAAAGAGCCATTAGGTCTTGCAGTGAACCCTCCATGGGCCACTGCAGAATGATTCCCAGGAACACACTCTCCATTACTGTATTTCTCCTGGACCACACAATGACTGCCCATCTTTTGGAAACCTCTTCAGATGTCTAACACATTTCCCTCACGGGCATAAAAGAGAATTTGTCCTTTCTGTTCTTTCATCTTTTCATCAGAGTGAGACCCTGAATGAGACCTGGGGTTCCCATACCTACATCTCTGCCCATGTGTTTCCTCCATGCTTAAGATCACTGTCCCTCTGTGGAAATAATCTGTTTTAAATATGAGGGGTGACAGAAGGAGCAGTTGGGGTGTGACTATAGAGACTCATTTTGAGACTGGCAACTTACCCCTTACTGAAAGGAAGGTGAAAATTTTGGGCCTGACCTTCTTTCATGTTGCATTTTAGAAGGATTGAGATTTAACAAGATAAACCTCACATTGTGGTGGAAAGGTGTCAAACTTTGCTGTTATAAAGTGACACAAATGTATTAATTTCTGTTTTAATGTCTCTATTATATCAAAGTAGGTTATTGGGGCTCTAGAACAAATTCCAGTTTTAAGTTGTCAAGATGTTATTCAAGTTAAGATAGTGATGGAAAATACTTTTTACACTATTCAAGGTTACAAGGTAGTTACAGACTGTAATTCATGGGTGTGCATGCTAATATCTTCCCACTTGGATTAGTTTGTCTAGCCATCTCCAATTCTCATTTATCTCTTTCAAGTAATCCAGAAAGCAGAAGAAATGCAAATGGATTTTGGAGGAACAACCAGTATAAATATCACATATTAAATAGCAAAAAAGAAGTAATATGCTCACCAAAAAGCTCCCAGAACATAGACTGAAATATCTTTTTTTCACAACCTATTCATCAGACAGGATCAAATAAACACATTAATGAAAACTCAGCATCAATTTTCAAAGAGAAAAAAGGGTGACATTTACCAAACATATTATTTTCAGTAGAGAATTCTTCCTGCTCCACGCAGGGAATATGTTGCTCTGTCCACTTAGCTGGATCAGGCTCCGGGACTGGATCTAAACTGTTAAGTAAAAGAAGGGTATCAAATGGGACCTAAACTGTGGCAGCAACAGAGCATGTTGCCTGCTGATGTTCTGAACATGCTCTTGCCTTATTTCCTAGCAGAGATACAGCCTAGGAGACCTTGGAGTGGGTAATTTCTGATTAAGAAGCTGTTCCTAATCACAAGCAGTTAATGCATGAGGAGGAATTTACTCCTTTTCAACCCAGCCAGTGTCACCCAGTTAATCTTATATTCCTTCCTATATGAAAAGCATTTTTTTTCCTGATTAAGGAAAAAGGACTGATGGCTTAATGTTCTATTTTTGCCTTCTACATTCCTGTTGAATCTGATAGCACCTCAGTACTTAGCTATACATTGCCTTGCAAAATCCTCATGCAATGTCCTTTCAATCATCTGTACAGCAGTGAAGAAACTGTGTCCACAAAAAAAAAACCCCATGTCTCTCAGCTCACCTTGTAGTCAGAGTGGAAACCATTGGGAACATCACCCTGTGTTTCTTTAAACACATTCTGCAAGCTCTTTCCAAACCTGTTGCTGAATCTTTATTATCATTTCTTCTTATTTTGAGATAACCAACCATTGGAAACAGTGCTATAGTAACCCTGTTGTACTGCCCTAATTATAACCTATTTGTGTTTTCTCTGTTTTCTCCCAATTGCTCAAAAAATTAATGAGTGTTCCTTTCAAAGATAATGTATTGACCCTATTTTAGTCATGTTTTTGGCCTGCTACATTGCTCTTTTCAAGGTAACCTTGATATTGTTATAGACACACATTATAATTTTTTATGCTGGAACTATCTATATTGATTTGACTGTGGCCTTTGATCCAATAAATCACAACATATTGCTATCTAAGTTTCCCTCAATTTGGCTGAGTTTAACTACAGTAGAATGGTTCTCTGGCTACATTAGAGAGCAAACACCAGTCATTTTGTTTAATGGTGTTGAATCTGAGGTGAAAATGTTACATGAGAAGTTACCTCAGGAGCTAATTAGAGGGCTTTTACTTTTGCAGTTTTTATTAATGACCTGTCGACGCTGTGTAGTTCATGAAATATTCTGTACATCTACATGCTGATGATGTGACCTTGTACACAGTAAGAGCATAGATAAGGTATCAGACCTTGACTGTTCTAACTCGGAATTTATGGAGTGATTTTCACAATTCCAAGATACAGTTTTCTGCAGAAATAAATTGGCTTTGAATCTTAGGAAAATAGAAAACGTATAATTAGAGAGGTTGTCTCTTACACTGCTAACAGACCTAGGCAAACTGGTGTGAAAAATAAGATTTCTCTCAACTCAGAAAATAAATAAACCAGTGAAAAAGCAAAAGTTACCTTTTTCCCCTTTGTCTAAGGAAGTACTGATAAAGCTGGAACCATCATGTTTTAAAAAACTGGGGTCCTTGACATCTAGGAACATCTCTTCATCTACTCCATGAATGGTAGTTGCTGCTCAATAGATATCTAAATGCAAAAGTTATTAAAACTCAGGAGTCCAGAACACAGGCTTATTGATTTCTCAGGCTACAAAATATCTGAATAATTTATTTTTGTGTCTAGTTACTACTTGGGACAGGAACTGCAGAAGAAAAGAAACCACTGTTATACTGGAACTGATAAAAACAACCCATGTCCTGCTGATTCCAGGTTGGGCTGTGCAATATGAGAGTCTCTGATGTTTTCTGTGCTGAGTTAAAAATGGGCTGACCAGATCATATCCATGCTCCCTGGTTCAGCCAGAAGGTGCTGCACAGCCTGGCCAAGGTGGAGGTTTTCAGCATGGGCCTAGGTGCCAGTGCCAAACAGCATGGTAAAGATAACACTGGGTCAAGTTCAGCTCCAGAAGGTGATACTGTCACCATTATAGCCCAGTTAGCCTCAGCTGGACAGGACTGGTCTATGCAGATTTTTATCTTTTTTTTTTTTTTTTTTATGGCATTTTGGAGATAAGCAATGAGGATACAATTTATCTAGGTGGAAATCAGTAGATATTTTGCCATTTACTCGAAGGTGTCAACCCAAGTGCTCAAACACAGACATTTAGTGCCGTTTTAGATCATCTATATTATCATGTTAGGACCTCCACCTGCCCTACAACATCTTCAAACAGCCGTGGTGACCAGTGGGTCATCCCAATGACAACAGTCTGAGAAATGATAAGAGGGGCAAAAAGCCGAAGTGAATGCTCAAGAGGGTTAGAGGGAATAGTAAAGGGGATTGTTACACCTTGTAACCTTCCTGATTGATGTTTTTTAAGTTGTAACCCTTTTTCTTGATGCATAAACTGGATTAACCAAAGGCTGGATGTGAATCAGTCCTGAGTTTGGCTTGGATATTTTTTTTTTGGAGTATAGAATTCTGTAGTGGCAGCATCATCAGCATCTGGCTCTTCTGTTTGCAGGAATGATGTCTTCTTGCAATGCCTGCTTCCTTCTTGTCTTCTTGCAGTTTTCTTCATTATGGTTTTTAGTAATGTTGAAAAAAAAGTTCCTCAATAACAAACCTCATGGACATCAATTTTTGTCCTAAACTCTGCATGCTTTGTAAAGAATTATTAACCAACTGCTTACCACGTGCTCCCTGTATTTGACAATGATGCTTGGAACTTCCAGGCTCATTTTGTGAAACTCCACCAAGCCAGGCTCATTCCTTTTCTCTTTCTGACTATTTTCTTTCTCCTGCTCCTCTGTTTTTTTTCAACTGATTGCTTCATTAGATTGCAGAGAGAATTAATTATTTCTAAGAGTGTTTGAAATGGAACATGGGCATGTATTTTTCCTTAGGCATTCAGAACCTCTGGTTGCATTTTCTGGCTAAAGAGTTGAGGAGATTATGTGTTTTAATAATACTTTTCCACTGAACTGGTATTTCAAAGACACTTTAGCAATGCTGGTTAGTGTATTTGATAGCTGTTTGTATAAGCCTGTGTTTCTGATGGAGGGAATTCTTTGTTTAAAAACCAATATGACAGTTCATATCTTCTCCAGCTCATCAAGGGAAGAATTATTAACTTGCTCATCTCTCCCTGGCCACTTGGATTAGGTATAAATATATACTGCTTTATTCCACTGCAGCACAGGTTTCCTGCTACAGGCAGTTCTGAGGCTTAAATGGGCAGAGAAGAGAGGGAGATACACCAGACAGCAAGTGCTGGAAGGTAGCACTTGTGGAACAGGAGAATGGGAGCCTGACAATTATCTCTTTTTCATTGTCAGAAAAGCTTATCCTCTAATATTTTCAAAATACTCAGTTCTTGTTGAGACATGTCCCCCACTTCTGCCTGCACCCTCTCCAGTATCACAAGTGATAGAATCTACTTTTGTCTGTAGACTCTTGGTCAAAAATACTGTGTGACTTTGAGACTTCAGCTCAATCCCAAACTGTGGTAATTCCAATATAAATAAAGAAACAGAAGGGGTTTTTTTTATTCCAGGAAAATATTACATTGTCCCATTTGCAGTACCAACTCTCAAAGGCTTTAGAAGGTGAAGACACTCCTTCAGTTTCCTCTTTCCCAGAGCTGTGACTGTAATCCAGAAGGAAAAAAAGATGGAGTGAGGAATAAGAGAAGAAAGTATGTTGGAGACATGGTTTAGCTGCTGAAGAAGAGGGAGGGGAAGGAGCATGCAGGACAGTGGGAAGCAAGATGTAAATGTGGAAGTCAAATGCATCTGAGGTTTAAGTTAGTGCATTTTAACTTGCTTGTGCTGTGGCTTAAACTTATGCAAATTACTGCTGTGGCTCAGCAACCACGTGGTACTTATTAAGCTTTGGCAATTTGATTATGCATCTGAGCCTAAGACAAGAGACAGCATATGTCTGCAGACATAACTGAGGGTATTTCAAGGAAACTAAGGGACTAGGGGATAAAAGTCAACATGGTAGATGCTGGTCTCAGAACACTGGAAGCTCAACCATTGACAAGTTTTTCTGGATTTCATGGAGAAGGAATCTTTTAAGGAGAAGTCTGAAGAAGGACACTGAAATTACATTTATTCATGACCACGAAAAGCCTTTGTTTTGAAGACTGTGAGGACAACCTATGGGACAAAGCGTGGGTTTGAAATTGGAATAGGCCAGACAGGAGTAACCAACTCATTAATAAAGGAAAAGCTGAGAGGGAGTGTGAGTGGGATCAGCTGTGAGGTACCTTTAAAATAACAAGTAGTTTTATAGTTGATGGAACAAAGAATAGATGCCAACAGAAGAAAATGAGAAGAGGGAGTGAAATGGTAAAAAAGAAACAGGCTAGAAAATAATTTTAGTCAGGCATATTCTTAATGGACATGAGGATGATTGCTTTTGTAAAGGCCAGAGAAAAAAAATGTTGCAGTAATCAAGATGTACCATGATTAGTGGATGGGAAGAGCTATATATTAGAACTGTTATGCAGAAAGAATCTCTTATATAGAGACATGGCCTGAAGGGGTGGATGGTTGTAGAGGGAGATCCAGATCTACAATGAGACATTCTAATAAAAGTTTAAGTTTTCAGGTAAAGTGTAGGTTTGTATTTATGCTGGCTGCCCTAACAATGCTAATAAATCTCAGTTTAATATGCAACAGATATTTTTTTCCTGCTCAGACCTGAATTTTGCCTCGAGGTTTACCGAAATTAGAGCTTGTGAAAGCTTACTTCTTTATTTTTCCCTCGTTTCCCTTGTCTCTTTACAAACATCTGTTTCTCCTTTCATCATAAATTACAAGGAAATTGTCTTTGTTCCCCATCCTTTAATTTGATATCACTCTTTTTTTTTTTTTTTGTTAATCTCATAGCAATGCTATCTACCTTGTGTAACCCTCCTAGCTTGGGTGAGATCAGGGTCACCCTGAAGTAGATGTCACATGTATAAGGGTGAAGAGGAAAATGAAGATAGTAGAGAAAGATTCCTGGCTTAGCGTGTTATGGATTTGGTGAAGGAGGGATGGACAAGCTGTGACAGGACTGGGACAGCAGAGCATGCGACTGGGGTTTCACAGCTCCCCAGATCCATAGCTGGAAGAAATTGTTGATCCAACACTCTACTTTTTGCTCTCACGTCCTTCAGCATAGATATTCACACAGAAGCTTTTGCAAATGTGTCCTGATTTTGTTTGCAGCTTTCTGGGAGAAATCTTGTGGGGGATGCTCACGCAGCATGCAGAGACCAAAAATCAGTCCCAGTCCCCTTGCTGTGAAACTCCCAAGGACAAGCTCCATTTGTTGTGCTAGTCACATGTGAGGGGGGTGTTATTAAGCATTTAAACCATAACCTGCCTTGACTCCAGGAGCCAGAGCCATGCAAAAATGATTCATAGCAGGGAGATTGGAGCAGGATCAGTTTTGTGTAGAGATGCTGACAAGCTCATCTCTCCAGAACTGGAATAAAAGCACCCGTGTGTCTAGAGAAGGAACTAATTTCAGCACAACTGTGCGAGTGCTGAAATTCAGCACACTTAAATGAAACAGAGATTTAGTCCTCTAGAATTAAATCTCTAACAACGGAGGCCTAGAACCACTTGATTACTTTTCATTACTCAGATGAACCAAATTTCAATTCATAAGGGTGAAAACCAAACTGTAATAAACATTAGAAATGAAGGACTATTTGTTTATAGACATGCATATTAGAAATGCAATAAAAAAAAAAAAAAAATATCCCAGTTCAATCTCAGTAGACAGGCTTCAAATATCAAAAATGGCCAGCTCTGTTTCTGAATTATGGTGAGCCCTAAAGACGACCTAAAACCAATTAACTTTTTTTTTTCTTTACTCCTTTTATGTTTTAAAAATGACCAAAGAGATCTCTTTGAAAATATATTACCAAAAAAAAAAAATAAAAATTGCTCCCAGAATTAAATCTTTTGTGAGAAGGTTCAGCCTGAAGCAAAATTTAATGGCTGAGCTATAAAGTACTGAAAAGTTTCATAAAGGGGTTCATAAAGAAACACCAACTGACCCCAAACCCAAGGAGGTCTAGCAAGCTCCACTGTAATAAACACAGGGCCTAGTTAATTTTCACTTAAGGGGTGTCTGACATTTGAGTAAGATATGGTTGCTTTATGCTCACTTTCAGCACAGATGCCCAATAGATATAAATGCCAGAGCAGGATACTGCAGTTGAGAGGTCTACTGTAAGTTATGGGTTGGTCTAAATGAGGTTATAAACTCCATTACTCAGGGACTTGTTTTTTTCATGTGGTTGTAAGGTGTGTAGTGTGACTGGAAGGTGAGACCTTATTTCTAAGCCTCCTCTAGATTAGAAATAGTGTGGGATTTGTAGACACCTCCTTTCTAGAACGGTTACTTTAAAATATAAGATGCTGTTAGAGCTGCTTTCACTGTTTTCATGCTCACTCTGTGGGAACTGCCAAAATCTAGACCATAGTATATGCTTACCTGATTGATTTAAATTAAATGTACCATTTAAAAAGAAATGTCCATCATTTGGACTAAACAGAAATCACTCTGTGCTCACTCACTCCAGAAAGACCTGTGTTATCTGTAGAAATCCTCTATACATGTGCTTGTGTTTAATACAGGCATCAACACATGCAATCTGTAATTGCTCAGACATCATCCATGCTTTTATAACACATTTTCTTACACCTCAAGATGTTTGTGATATTGGTGGCTTCAGGACTAGTGTTTCATCCAGAAGAGAGGAAAAAACTAGTCTGGGTCATTGACTCCTCTTGGCCAGCAAGGGATGCTCTTGCAACGAGACATCTGTGCAGGTACTTTAATCTCATCCTCTCCCTTCATCACTGCTCCTCTCTCCTTCACCTCCCTTCTCTCCCCTTAGAACCTCAGCCACTATTGTCCTTCAGGCTAGATATCACAGTATAAGATAGAGCTTTAGAGAAGATCCAATTTTTCAAGCATCCTACATTTAATTTTGAATTCCTCATTTTAACATTGGTCAGAATTCATTCCAAAAAAAAAACAACAGGCAGGCAAATGCAGGGAAGGCAGATGTTTGTCAAAGCTATATTTAGGAAGCTGTTGCTCAAATGTGAAAATCGGTTACACTTTAACCATGAGTGAGAAGCACAAAAAGCATATTCTTTCCTCTACATGTGTTTGCAGAACACTTCTCTTTTCTTCACCTGCAGCAATGATATGTTCCTTTGCTCTCTACCTCCACTTGGTTATCAGCAACGTATTCTGAGCCTAGCAATGCCTCCTGTTTTCACAATACTTTGTGGAATAATGCCATCCATCTCCACGGATTCCTTGGTTTCTGAAGGTATTGGTGAAAGGTGGGATAGATTTGCTCAGCATTTCAGCACAATATTGCTATTGTTCTCTGCTCAGGCATGCATAACAAATGGCCTTTAGTGTAAACAGCTCAGCCACTGAGCTCCCTGACTACTGAGGGGTCTGTTTGAGGTGGGTATTTCTACCTCTTTGATATATGACTCATTTAACCCACTCCATGTAAGTATTGTTTACATTGCTTGTTGTGCTGCTGGCTTGCATCTGAACACTGGTGTTTCATTCAAAAGGCATTTTTCCTACCCTTACAAGTCATCTTTAAGTGCCCTAACCACTCATTTTCATCATAAACCTTTGGCAGAGGAGTGGGAAGGGTCTGGGAGTTTCTTACAACAAGAAAAACGAAATTTTGTCTCTACAGACTTGCATTTGAACTCACTACCATCCTGTCAGCATAAGGCAAGCAGTAGGACAAGAGCCTCTTCTCAATTTCTCCAGCCTTTTGTTCTCCCCAAGGTTGCTGTTGCTCTTCAGTTCTTTCCTTGCTGCTACAAGGCAGAAACCAGGAAGATAACTACTGAGGGCTATCATGGTCTAAGCTTATTCCATATCCTAAGTTCATATTAACTTTTGTGCTTTGACACCTGCACTGAAATGCTCTAAATGATAGACTGGGTTTGGTTTGGTTTTAAATGGGTTGTGATTGCACAGCCCTGCTGCTTTTTACTCCAAAACTGCTCTGATCACAATGGGACTTGAAAAATGGAAGAATTCATTGAGCTGCTGCCTTGTTGGAACATACTCCCCTGCCTGTGGCACGATTGCTGTGGAGCAGAGCCTGCACCATTGATTTCCATCCCTTCAATCAATGGCTAAATGCCACACCTAGTCAGTTTTAAATGGCACATTTGTTGTCTGTATTTTATTTACAGTAGTTAGCAACTACAAATCAATGCCTGCTGCAACAAACTCCTGTTAGCTGGGCCTTTGCTAGTTTCATGCTGATACTTTACTTGACACACCTTTACATTTGCCTTGGAGGTCACTGCTTTTGGAAGTTTCAAAGGTGGGTCAGCCTCTAGGATAGTGAGCAAAATGACAAATGAAACAAAGACGATCAAGGGGCTGAAACAACTCTGCTATGAGGACAGGCTGAAGGAGCTGGGGCTGTTCAGCCTGGAGAAGAGAAGGCTCTGGGGAGACCTTAGAGCACCTGCCAGTGCCTGAAGGGGCTGCAGGAAGGCTGCAGAGGGGCTGTTTCCAAGGGCCTGCAGTGAAAGGACGAGGGGCAATGGGTTGAAATGAGAGCAGAGGAGATGTAGACTGGATCTCAGGAAGAAGTTCTTGGCCTGGAGGGTGGTGGCTCAGTAGCACAGGCTCCCCAGGGAGGTGGTTGAGGCCCCATCCCTGGAGACATTCAAGGTGGGGCTTGACAAGGCTCTGAGCAGCCTGCTCTAGCTGAAGATGTCCCTGTTCTCAGCAAGGGGGTTGGACTAGATGACCTCTAGAGGTCCCTTTCAAGCCAGACATTTCTATGATTCTACTGCTTTTGAGAAGAAAAACAAAGGCACTGAAGGCACTGACATCTTCTGTATGTCATGTATTCAAAGATGAGCTCAGACTCTTTCAATTTAGACAGCTGAACTCAAACCTCCTAAGATTTAACACTGAAAAAAACCCAAACATAACAAAAAAAAATTAAAAAGTAATACACATAGGGCACAAGATATTGAGATTACTCCACTGTCACTGAATTTTTCTCCCAACTCAGCAGAAAATAACTTAAAAATGTTCACTGGCAGCCATCAGCCATTTGCTGGGATGTGAAACAATGCAGCTGGAGCTTGCCACCTTGTAAAAGGGATGTCACTGAGGATTGGAAAAACCACCTTATGAGTCACTTTATGAGTCTAATGAGTCAGTTCCAGCATGGGTAATTACATCTGCGAGTGTAATACCCATTTTCACTTTCGGCTGGGTCTGTTTCTTTCCTCATCTAGTAACTTCTACTGTTTTACTACAGAGAGGTTGAAGTTTTGGGGAGGATGTGGAGGTAGGTAGTTGCACTCAGATAAGTGTATGTCAGATTTTTAGTTATGGAAAGTATTTTAGGTTTCCTCTTCCTCCTTCTCCATTTGTGTATTCAGATCACTTATTTTACTGAGAAATGCCCATCATTGTGCTACAGTTAACCTTCCACAATGCAAATTACATGCAGAAGAGTGATCTACAGCTTGGACTCACTTGGAGAAAACAGTGCATGGCTTGCTTGCTCCACTCCCCTGCTCTTCCTCATATGCTCTGAAGATGCCATTTCAGCCTCCTCCTCCACTGCCTTTCCACTCCTGCCATATCTGTGGTCTGCTCCAACAGCTCTAGGGCTGAGGCAGGCTGAGTGCACCCAGCCAGACCACGGTGACACCCTCTGGAGCTGTTTGGGTGAGCCAGCACACTGGTTCCCCTCTGGGAGCTGTGGGCGAGACACAGCCTCATCCCAGCATCAGGGTCCTGCCCTGTGCCCCCACTGTGGTGTGCTCACACTTCCCTGGTGAGCTGCCTCACCTCCTGGAAACTGCTTTGCTAGTGAATAACTGGAGATGAGACTTGCCCAAGGGTCTTGGCCATCTCCACCTACTTGCAGCTGCACAGCTATACATCAGCTTGCAGAATCATATAGCTAGACTGAAGTGCTCCTTGTTTCCAGCTTCTAAGCTGTGCTGAAAGGCAGCTAAAAATACTAGAAATACTTTCCTAATGTTCCTTTTCCCTGTAAACATCTGCTGTGGGAGGAAGTGGCATGTACATTTTTGTCTGGCAGGGGTGGCTCACACTAAGAAAATGTTGAAGAACGCCTATAGAGGATATATAGAATACAGAAGACTACTATCTGATGAACTGGTCAATTGGCAGATTTGTGTTAAAGAAGGAAAAAAAATAGGCCTTGTGTAGCTATGGAAGTTTAGAAAGCTTCTTGACCTGCTTAAGCAACCTTCAGGCTATCCTGGAAGTGGGAAACTGCTGAACTGTTGTTTTCATAAATAACCCCTCCCAGGCAAACAGAAAACAGGTTGTGTTGAGAGTGGCAACTTCTGCTCAAGCCAAAACTTTGGCTAAAGTTTTGTGCTGGAAGCCAGGGCAGTAACACTTCTCCAGCCCTGACAGAAGAGGCAAAACATTCGCTGGCCCCTGATGCTTTTCTGATGTCACAAAAGCATTGCAGGTGCAACGTCAGGTAGGTCACTAAGAGAGGCAAATGTCCTGCAGTTGCCATTCCCAGCTACAGCATCTGCCCTGGCACCTTTGCCTGACCAAGCTGGTACTCCACATCTTGTGGTTAAGCTGCATTCCCAAGGAGTGTTTTGTACTTGTGATTTTCTGCAAAAAAATATTTAAAGAGCCCTTATGAATGTTTCTGGTTAGCAGTTTGAGGCAAGAGAGAACTGCCTGCCAGGCTGGCATAGAGACCTTCAGGTTCTTAGCCATGTCTGAGTCAGTATTGAGCCACTGCCCTAGCATAATGCTGAGGGCTAGATATGCCTTGATTTGGAACAGGCACAAGGCTATGAGTACTTCATCCTGTCACCCTCCTCCCAACAATGGTAATTATAAGTCCTGTGGTATTTTTTCACAAGAAAAGGGCTGTCAGTTTAAGCTGTCCTGGCCAAAATTCCAGTTCAGGTCATTTCCTTTGCCTTCCCACACTCACTGACTCTGTAATTTCAATCTTATGTTCATTCTCCTAAACTATGTAGTGATACTTTTCTCTGATCTAATTAATTTGGACTCTGTTGCAATGGATAATTAAGAAATAAATCTGTTTTCAGATCTAGGACCAAGGCATTTTCTCCTTCCTTGTGGAGAGTAAAGCAATATAGAAATTGGGCCTGATTTAGCAATTCTCTAATTTCCTAGTTTGTTGCAAACTTCTCAGAAGTCACAATAGATTTGCAATATTGCATTTTCAGAAGCATGGGCAGAGGCAAGAGCTCAAGCAAGAATTTTCTCTTGAGAGTCTCAGCACTGCTCATAAGTGCTAGTGAAGACTGATGTGGTCTCAGCACCTTTAAAATCAGTCCCAAAGTATCTCAAGGTGGTCCTCCAAAAGCAGAAATAATTTTGTGTGTTTTTTTTACTCAAACACATTTCCTCAGTAAGCTGTTGCAAGCAGAACATGAACGAGTCAGCCATTCCTATAGAGAAGTTGCAGCAACAAAGGCAACTTGTCTAGGCAGCTCATTAAGCTGGATTTCATATCACCTTTGGAGGATCTCTTATCTCATCCTTGAACCATATGTTTCAGCCAGGCTCAGCTGAGACTGAAAGACCATAAATAATCACAGCAAATAATTAAAATAATAGGGGGCTCTGTTTTACAGTCAATAGCATTTCCTGTAAATACGCCATATGAGCCAGAATTTTTGCTGATGCTAATTCACAACACCAGATCCTTCACTGAAATCAGTGCTTCTTGACTTTATACTTCTTGACTGGAATGAGATGGTGTGTCTGTTCAAAGGCAATTCAAAGAAGGAGAGATGGTTTTCATTTAGGACCTTGGTTTGCAGGGTTGTTGAGACTGCTCATCTATTCTCCTCCATCTAGCTCTAGTAGAGTTGCTATTCTGGAAGAAATTCAGGCTACAGTATATTTCCAGAATAGCTCTACCAGGCAACTTCTCCATGTTCACTGGTCAAAAATCTCAGTCCTTGGGAGCCCATGGGGAACAAGCAGCTCCCCTGTTCCTAGACTCACTAGAAACTTCTCTGCAGCTCATCTGGTAGTGGTAGAAGCACCAATATACTGAATTATTTTAGCATGTGAGGATTCCTAGACTAAACATTTGAACCACAATTTAGGTGGGGAAAGCTTGTCCTACTTGTGCCTGTGTTATACCAGTTCTGCACAGTGGACACAAGCATCTGAGAAATATCAAACTAATCCCAATAAAAGCATCTTCTTCCACACCAGCTTGGACTATATTTTCCATTCTTGTCCCCCAGATTTGGCTTCATTATTACATTGAGAACCTCAGTGCATTTATTCTAACACCTCTCAAAAGTGAAAGAAATCAGAAATCTATTGTCCTGTCCTAATCTAGCAGATTTATTATCCTGTCCTGCAAAGAATTTAGAGACATAGTAAAGCTCAGTACAGACTGTTTCATCCTGATTCAGATGTGTTTTAATACCATACCTCGGGTGCTTTCAAACACACAAAACCCATAAGTTCCTACTGGCTTACTGTTTTTTCACACCTCTTATGGAATCTAAGCTCAGTCACACCACCTGAAACCACTCCTTAAAGGTCTATAAACTGAATTTTGCCTATTCCAGGTTAACAAGTGCTCGCAGAAACTAATGAGAGTAGTAACAGTGGAAAAGGTGAACAGGTGCATTAGGGAAATTTCTTAAAGCACACAGTTGTTTGCTAAATTAATGTCTGTCCATGGCGTAATGGCAGATTTTAATAAGATTTAGCTGCTTAAATCTTGTCTCATTGCCTTTGTGAATGATGAAGTCTCTATCCACAAAATCTTCTGTTGTACTTGTGCAGTTTAGAGGCACACAGAATGCCTACATTTTTCACAACAAATCTGCTAGGGATTTGAAATTCTGCTTTAGACTTGCCCAGGACTTTTAAGATTTCACACCATCAAATAGCCAGGCCCACTGTGAGATTGAGGGCTGAAGGACACCCACCTCCTTGCCCTGCCCACTGAGAATTGTATTGGAATGGCATTTTGAAGCATTTATCTTCAATTAAGCCTTCCCACACAACCTCCAAGGAAAGTCTAGAAGAAATCCCTGCCTGATCTTTCCCCAGACACCCCATAAATCAGTAGTTAGGAGTATCCACCAAAGTTTTCGTAGGTTCAGTATTAATTTTACCCTCTGTTATCCGGAAGATTTGAACCCACATCTCCCACTGTGAATTTTCTAACCATGGAACCATGTTGTACACAGAAGGAGGGCTGCTGAAAACCATTTTTGAAGTGTTTCCAGTGTGGTCAGGCTAATATAGTATTCATTGGGCCAGAGAGAGTACAAGTGAGAGAATAAGCCTGATTCCATTGCCTTGTGATTAGAGCATTTCCCAAGGGAGGAAAGCCAAGTTTTGTCCCTGTTCTAATGACTATTTAATGTTATATCACTAGATTATATATAGCATACTATAGCAATACACTTTATATTACATATACATGCATGTATATAAAGAAAATGCAAGGTAGTCATTACATCAGGGACTGGGACCCAAATTTCTTCCTCTGAGCTCCTCTTCAGGGGCTGCCATAATTACTGGACTATGAAGTCATACTTATTCTCTCATTCTCACTTTCTAATTTAATTATTCCAGCCCATAAGAAATAGTTTTGAGAGGAGGATTTCAGGCCCTGCAGTCTGCTATAATCTGATGGCTAGAGCTCTTTGGGTTGAGTACCTCTGAGTCAAGGAAGAATGATGTTCTCACCTCCAGGACCCTGCCTCAGTAATACCTGCTAGACAGCCTTGTTCCATGAGCTGACTCTCGTGGTTTCCATCCTCCAACACCTAAGCCTCCTCCCATAGTGTATGGGCAGCACTGCACAGGTCGTAATGCAGAGCTGTAAATGCCATTACATTGAATAAGTGTTGGGTGCTATGTCACACGAGCTCTTTTCTGCATCCAACTCAAAGCTACCTGCTAAAGGCCAGTCTAAGAAACCAAGCAAAGTCCAAAATTCTGGCCCATACTTCCTTCTTTTTCTTTGATTTCTCAAGTTAGGCAGATCTGTGTCTAGCTAATAAGCAGATGGGTGAGTTCAGAGGAAAATTGAAGTGATAACGTTGCTAGGAGTTTCAAAATTCTTTCATAGTGGCTGCAGTGTTTTAGGGAGTGGTATCTGTAATCATGCAGCTTATGAATCATGGTTGATATGATGAGGTTGTCAGTCTGAAAACTATCCAGTCTTTGACCTAGCATGGACACACATACATGGGTAAGTCAGGAACAATTAAATGTCATTAGGGAGAGTCTTCTGGGCACTGAAGTAGTTCTGCATTTTCCTAAGAGCAAAACAAAGATATTGAGTAGTGAGTATGACTTAAAAAACAAAAGCCTTACAGAACAAAGGCCATGAAAATGGACATGAAAGTTGACAGAATCCAAACAGCCTTTCAAATTGAATGTGCAAACCAAAGGCAGGGTCCCTCTATCAGCAAATAATGTACTGCCATAGAAAATGGAGGCACCCCAGGGGTGCTGGGACCTCGTCCTGTTGCAGGACCAGTGGTGGTGAAACATGAGCATGGATAGCACAACAAATATTATTGTGTTACCAAAATCAGAGCAAACGATGCCACAACTGTTGTGTAAAAGGTTTTGTTTCCTTGTACCTGCTTTGTTTTGCTTCAGGGGGTCTATGTCAGAAGGTTCAAGCCTTTTGGAAGGTCTGGAACATCTAGTGTAGAAGTGATTGGGATGGTGCCACTGCAGGCACACAGGCCAGCTGGTAGATGCCCATGCTCAGAAGTAAAGCAGTAGAGGATGATCCTGACAGAATATCTTGCCAGAAGCAGGAGCTGAATATTGGTGACTCTTAGAAAACTTAACATTTTGGGGGTCTGGCCACCAGATCTCTTCAAACAAGATAGTGTAACTTCCTTTTAAAAATGCTAAAAACAAGATCTTGGAAAAAATACAGCTAGGGCAATGGCCAAGTGTATTTCCCTTAGCTTTGATAGCACACACTTCTTTATTTCATTTCTAAACTGTGTGAGAACTATGAATCAGCCCTGCTATGAATATGATCCAACAAAGAGGTGTCTGCATTTTTTTTTTTTAGGGGGGGGAAACATGTCTTCCTACATACTTCATAGTTAATGTTAACAGCGCTGCCTAATGCCAATAAAAATCTATAGACAGACAGATACAGAGGCATCTTTTGTAATTAAACATGAGCCCTCAACATGTAGGGGATGTGGACCTGGTGGGGAGGGTCCAGAGGAGGGTGACAGGGATGGTCAGAGGCTGGAACAGCTCTGCTATGGGGACAGGCTGAAGGAGCTAGGGTTGTTCAGCCTGGAGAAGAGAAGGCTCTGGGGAGACCTTAGAGCACTTGCCAGTGCCTGAAGGGGCTGCAGGAAGGCTGCAGAGGGGCTGTTTCCAAGGG
>JANHGL010008491.1:0-38949 GCA_024611195.1 Ceyx melanurus
GATCCTGCTCAGGCATGGGGGTTGGACTAGATGATCTTCTAGGTCCCTTCCAGCCCCTAATTTCTGTGATTCTGTGATTCTGTGACCACTGATGTTCCAGAGCAGCTTCCTCACACCTGTGTGTGTGTAAAGCCAAAGAAGCACTCAGGTAACCAGGATGGGTTATTCACAATGCACAGCATCCATAGCATGACCAGGCAGTTTCAAGCAATTAAATGAACAGTCATTTCCCCCGTGTGAGGAGTGACTAGGAACTGGTGTGTGAGAAGCCCAGGGGGCTGAAGGAGACACACAGAAGCCAAGACATAAGAAGGGCAGTTCAGCAGAGCCCAGAATATTGCTGCAGAGTTTCTAACAATTGACTAAGTCCAATAAATTTTCCTCCGTTTTCCTCTTAATTTGACTTTCTGACAGTGCAGACAATTAAGAAGAAAGTTTATGTGCTGGCTGCATTTTTCTCTGAGGCTGGCAAAACCCAGTCCATTCAAAGGGAGCACTGACAGCTTTAACTGCTTTTACTGAGGTGATGAACCATCCTGGAGAGGACTCTGAAGAGGCAAATAATTTGCAGAGAAAATATACTGTTTTAATTCCACGCAAGCCAGCAGCCAAGGCAGGGCATCGTTATCCAGTTGTCTGAGCTGAATTTACTCCCCTCTCTGAAACAGCAGCTCCCAACAGCCTGGGGTGCCAAGGTGGGCAAAAGGGAGGAGGGGATGGACCCAAAAACCGCCCAGCTTTTCTTGGGAGCACCTGCATTAGCAGCCAACTGTCCCTCCCGCTCACCTCCAGTGTGCTTTGGGACCTCCCTGGTAACCTCTGGGAAACCATTTCTACACGAAATACAACAGAACTTGTGCACAAACCTGCCCAGAGACAGTCTCATGGACACTGGGAACACACAAGGTGAAAAGGGAAGACATTTGGGAGCAGCAAAACCAGTAGCTCTGAGGTTTGTGAATTTCAGATAGAAAATTAAATTGTTTCCCTTAAAAACAGGCAGTGAGGGGAATCTAAGTAATGGGAAGTGCCCATCTGGAAAAGGATTTGCAGAAAGGGAGAGGAAATTCAGCAGACAACCTTGAGTGGAGCTGAACTAAGCAGTGGTTCTGAGAACAAAACACAAGCCTAATGCAGCCCTTTGAAACACACAAGCCTTCCTGAAAACATCACAGAGTTCAAGGTGCAGAATGACAACTGGATTTTCGTAAGAAATAAGTGCTTTACAGAGAAAAAGAGAAAGCTGTGATACGAGTTCCAGGTCACAACTGCTGTCAAAATTAGCATTCAAAGTAGAACACATATCCTTTAAAACCACTTCATGGTTACAGTTGGGTCTGTTACACATGTTTGGGCTTCCTGAAATTCACTGCTTGTAGCCAGACAACCTGGTCTACACCTCCAATCTCTCCCTGCACACACTGTGCGCCATCAGACCAAGCTACCAGCATCAAGCGAGCACAAAGCGAGCATCAAGCGAGCTCGCTAGGGTGCTCTGTGGCACCAACTGACTCAGACACTGTTCAGCCTGGGTTTCTGCACAGGCAGGTAGTTGCCAGAGCACAGCAGCAGACTGAAATCCTTCCCAAGGCAAGGCCTGTTGTCAAACAGGAGGTTTAAATGGTGAAATAAGTTATGGACTGTTCCTAACCCAGAACAGCAACAGAAATCACCACTTATTATTTGCCTCCAGAGAACTTTACATTAACACTAAACACAACACCTTTCGGGTCCCTGTTCAGACACAGACATGGGAGACAGAAACCCAAAGATAATAAAAGGATAAAGGCACAGAGATACTGCAGTTTCCCTAAAATAATTGATTTTCTGGGTTTTCTGAGCCAAACCCTGAGCAGATCCATGGGCACCCCTCTGAACTACAAAAAAAAGTAATAAAATCTGTTCTGTAGATGAGTTTATAACGAGTAATTGATATCATGTAAAAAATTACAAGCCACCCAGGCACAGGTTTTAAAGCACTATATGTACATGGCTCTGCAGACAACACAGAACTCCCTGACCACGTTCCAGACCACCCTGCCTGAAACAGAAAGAGAGACAGACTTCTGAAGAACCCCTGTGCAAAGGAAAGGAGACAAGGGAGTGGTGCAGCCGTGTGAACTGAGGATGGGGCTGTGCCTGGTGCACCTGTCTGCACCAGCCTCGTGCCCACCTCACCAGCAGCCAAAGCACCCTCTGGAGCCTGCTGACATGGCTGTGCCTGCGAGCCTGGCAGTAACTGGGTACCCCACACCTCCCCACCAGCACCTTGGTGCCCTTTTCTCCAGGCTCCCCGAGGAGCCCAGCCCAAGGGGCGGACGCAGGAGGTGGTGCAGCCATGGCATGGGGGGTGGGCACAGCCATGGCATGGGGAGCGGGCACAGCCATGGCATGGGGGGCGGGCACAGCCATGGCATGGGGGTGGGCACAGCCACGGCACTGGGGGGCGGGCACAGCCATGGCATGGGGGCACAGGGGCACGTCCCTGTTTACCCAGGCAGATTGCACAGCACAGGCTCATCAGTTCAGCTATTGTGTCTTGTTAGCTTAACTAAATTCCAAACTCCACAAGGAGCGGCGTTTCCCCCTGAAGTTATTAAAGGGTAGATTTCTTTTAATTAAACTCATTTACATGACTAAATTAGATTTAATTACTCCCATTCATTTCGCTAATACCTCTCTTTGATTGGAGAAAGGCAACTTTTCCAACTGCTGAGAACAGGGCTGGGTGGGTGTCTCCCAGTGCGAGCTGGCATCAGGCAGGGGTGCTGGTCCTGGGTGCTCTGCCTGCTGGCTCCTGCTGTGCTGCTGACAACCAGCAGCCCAAGCTCAGTCATCTTCTTCCTGCCCATAACATCTAACATGACTTAAAGCAAGTCAAAAGTCACTGCAGATTGTTTTCCAGCTGAACCCAGCACCATGGCACTCAGCAGGGCCGGGTGTTTGTACCAGACAGACATTCAACTCCTCCACCTGAGCAGACACCATTTGCACAGCACAGTGTGCCTGGCAGGACAGGGCTGACACTGGCACGTGAAGTTCAGGGCACTGATCTCCTCTGAGGGGTACCTGGGGGCAGAACCAGCCACGCTGCTCCCAGACAGCCCAGGGGAATCCACTGGATCTCTGGGAGACCGACTCCAGCCTCCCTCCTGTTTGGCACCAGCTCCTTTCATTAGATACAGTTCCTCTGCCTCCTTTCTCAACATGCAAGTAGTATTTATCCAACCACACATGATGTGTGGCCTAATTATCACTCCAATATTTTTCAGGAAAAAAAATAGCGTAATTAACAAGGAAATAAGAAACAAGCCGCCCTGCCCTGCTTGCTTTTTCTTTTTTTTCTAAATCAGGTTCAGTAGTAATCACAGTGGTTGGAATCAGACGTGGTGTTCTGGTTCTCCGCCAGCACTTGATGCGTTTTGAAATCCATCAAGTCTTTCAAAATAAAAAACTCACCAATTTTCTGGTCACTTCTTCTTCTCACCCCTCGAAAGTAATTGTTGTATTTTCACAGCATCTTCATTAAAGAAGATTTTGAGTTAATAGTGTCATCAAAAATCAAGCTAAAATACACACTTTTCAGGGGACCAATTATCCGAAATAAGCAGGTGGCAAATCTATCCCAGGCCCATGGGACAGGGAATTTCTGACCAGCACAGGTGAGACAGACCCTCAGGTGTGCACAGCTGGGGAGGCAAGAGCCAGCCCGAGAGCAGCAGTGCTGCTCTATGAGCCCACCACTGGAGGGGTGGTCCAGCCACCCACACTCCCTAGGCTGAGCTTCCCTCACTGGGCAAAGACTCTTCCCATTCCAATGCATTTCCAGCCCAAGACTGATAAACTGAGCAATAAAAGCAGCAGAAATGCACTAGAGCAGCTCCCAGACCATGCACTGCAAGCGGACCGAGTGACTCCAGACTGTTCTGCCCCAGCCTGACTCCAGGCTCATCCTCTGGCTTCTGGGGGCTTTATCCCAGCTTTGCATCTATGGGAAATCTGCAGACTGTCCTGCAGAGCATGAGCTCCCATCTGCTCAGGGCTTCAGCTGGGTGTTCTGCACACAAAGAGCACAGGGCCACAGCAGAACATGCTTTACTGAGAGACTCCAACCCCCAGATTGCCCTCACAGCCCCTCACCCTGCCAGCTTTTCCTGACCCCCCTCCTGGCAGCCCCTGGGCATTCTCAAAGCAGATCTGAAGCTGCTGCCCTCCCCTCCATCCAACACACAGCACCCCTGAGCTCTGATGCCAGGGGTTCCTGGCAGCCCCTGGGCATTCTCAAAGCAGTTCTGAAGATGCTGCCCTCCCCTCCATCCAACACACAGTGTCCCTGAGGTCTGATGCCAGGGGTTCCAGGGCTGCAGTGCAGCCCACCCTGGGCTCAGCTGGGGTCAGTGATCACAGGCACTGGCACGTCCAGGACATCACTGCAGAGCAAGGTTAATTTCAGGAATATGGTGCCATTATTTCCCAGCTCCTGTGTGGGAGAAACACCCTTCTGGGCTCTGTTTTCATGCCAGAACTTCTGTGTGTCCATCTCTTAACCAGGTTTCCCTTCTTTTCAGAGAGTAAAGCTTGGTTGAATAAATCAGCCTGGAGATCTGAGTCTGTTCCTACTGCAGCCAAACTACCGTAATTGCCCAAATTTAACTGCAAACGTCAGCAAAGAAGCTGAATCCTCTGCAAGAAAAACCCACAACGGGGTGGGGTGGGGTGTTTTGGGGAGTGTGGTGCTGGTGTTTAGCATCGAGTGAACGTCCCTGTCAAGAAATACCTGAGTGGTCCTGGATGCTCTGCATCACTGAGTGCAGGCAAGCTTTGTCTTTGGGAATGGGAAGGAGGTTTGGGGAATGTAAATGTCTTGCTGAGATTGGAGGACGTCTGGAAAACTTCGATCTGCTCGTGCCCCCTAACAAATGCTTTTGCTGTCGAGTAAGGAAAAAATAAAAAAGTGCTGTTTAAAATGTTTGATAATCTGACAAGGCCATAAGGCTTAATGGAATCAATGATTACACACAGATGGATGATTAACTCTCGAGGTTTAATGTTAAAAAAAGAGTGCTGGATTGCTACTTAATGGAATTACGCTGCCCATATGGAAAAGAACTATACCCTGACTACACCCAGAATTATGGAACAGGTGGTAGATCTGGGCAGGACTGCTTGGAATGCACAAAAGCATTCTGAACTTGCAAGTGCCAGGAAAAAAAAAAAGGAAAAAAAAGAACTCTTCCAAACTGTGCTAACTTTTCACGTCTGAGAATCGTAAAAGGCACAAATTAATGACATGATTCTGAAGGGCCCTTGTCTCCAGCCCCAAATACAGCCACAGCGTGTGAGTGCTGCAGGCTGCTGTGTGCAGCACCCCTGGGAGCCCCCAGCTCCCCAGAAGCCTTTCAAAGCCCAGAAGCTTTCCCTCAACAGCCTACTCCTGTTCCCACTCCTGGCTTGGCCACAGACACACCACAGACCCCCGGATGAAAGCCCTGGGAGCAGCAGCAGCAGCAAGGCTCAGCAGGCAGTGCAGCCAGAGAGCAGACAGGGGCTGCAGTGGAGCAGCTGCAGGGGCCTGGGAAGGGTGGCAGGAGTGGGGATGAAGAGAAGACAAGGGCAAGATGTTCCACAACCCAGTTCAGTGCCCTGTTTGGTACCTACACAGCCAGTCCTGCTGGGTTAAGGGAGCACCCATGGCACATTTACATAATGAACCAGGTAACTGACAGGGCACAGCTACCCAGAAGGATCTGCTTATTCACACCAAGAATAGCTTGCTTGTTCCATTCCAACAATGACATCTACTATAGTGGGAAGGAAGCATTTTGAAGTGAAAATACAGTAGTCCACAAAATGCTGCTCGTGGAGAGGAGGAACTCTACATTCACACCTCACCCTGGTGGAGCAGCTCCAGATGGAAATACCCAAACCACAGCTCGGCTCCACAAGCCCAGTCAGTGGAAAACCGGGCTCTGCACATTTCCAAATGAGGCTTCAGACCTGAGCTTGTTTAAATGAAGACCGGCATAAGTGTAGAGCTGAGGTGTGGGACGAGACCCCCACGACTGCCCTTCCCTCCCCTGAGCCCCCCCAGCAGCCCCAGAGAGCCCCTGTGTGCCCGTCAGGGTGGGCTCCAGCCTGCCAACAGGTGAGCCAGGCCAGGGGAGCGAGCTCCTGCCCAGTCCTCCCTCTGCCAGCACCAGGAGCACCAGTTGTCACAAGTGACCACTCGCGACACACCGAGGGCTGGGTGGGGGCTCTTCTCCGTGTAATTTATTCATGTTCTTCTGTAACCAAGGAAACTGGAGTGATTTTTCTCTCTCATCCAACATTTGCTCTTAAGGGTTTTTTGCATCCATAGGGTCTAATAGCAGTTGACAACTGAATGCCAAAGCACACCCCAAGCAGGCCAGCGTTTCAGACACAGACTCCAGGGCTCCTGGCACCTGTGGCTGCCCTCTCCTACCTGACCCATCTGGACTAGTTCAGGCACAAGCTTTTCCAGCAGGTGCTGTCTGTCAGGACATGTCAGTCCCGTGTAACACGGCATCTGGAACAGACACTGTGGGAGCCACTCGGGACAACCTGAGCGTGGGCTCACTTGTGAGCTTCCCCCAACTAGCTGCCACTGACTTGGGCACTGCCCTCCTCGTCATCGCCACGCTGAGTCTCCAAGGGCTCCTTCCCTTCAAAAGCCTGTCTCTAAGGCAGTAACAAAGGGCTCACATCACTCTTGATACACCATCAGCACTTCTGGTGCAAAAACCTGCCCATGTGCTGTTTCCATCGTGCACCCAACTTCCTAGCTCTGCTCCAGACAGCACACTGCTTCCTCTCCTGCCTCCTTGAGGAGCCTAGCACACCATCACACCCCATGTCCATCCCACCTTGCTGAGAACAAAGCCATTTGGAGCCTGCAGCACTGCACCCTGCTGCTGGTATCTGTGGCAATGGGCTGATGGGCTGGAGGAAGGCTGGGCAGGTCGGGCTCCCCAGCAGCTCAGGAGGCAGAGGAACACCCAGTGCTCCCTCCCAGCACAGACTGGAACACACCGGGACAACACTGTGCTCCCTCAAGAGCTAAGCAGCACTGCCTTGCCACGGGCTGAAGCAAACCCTGCTGTGTAGAAGCCCTGAGAGGCTATGACTGCCCACAAGGCCTCTTTTGGGGGTCTCTGCCTGCCCACTGGAAATGCCAACACCCATCCTTCTGTGGCCAGCAGCTTCCACTTGCTCCACGACAGAGCAAGTACCAGCTGGAGCTCTGGCTACTCCTCCTACTTCTCCACCTTTGCTCCTGGCACTGCATCCTTTCTAAGCCAACAGAGGCAGCCCCGGCGATACAGAACCGAAGTCTCTGCTCTCTAATCTCAAATATTTAATTAATTATCAATTATTAAGCCTATCAGCACCCAAAGCAGCACAAGCCCAGCAGCCAGGGCCCAGCCTGATGGCTCCTCCTGACAACATCAGTACACCCTGTGGGCCTCACTGCTGCACCCCCAAGAGGACCAAACCACACACGGCTTCACAGACAGGCTCCCCACACGGGGAGAAGCACAAAGCCACCAGCACGACTGGCACCTTAAACAGCAGAGAGCTTTCAGGAGGCAAGTGCAGACCTGTGAGGCAGTAACTCACTGGGTTTCACTATTCAGCAGTTCTGACGGCAGGAACTGGCAGCAGAATTACTGCACAATGTCATCCCTACGGAACATAGGGTCCTCTCCAATTAAACTGGTACTACTTCTGTGCTGCCATTAAGATGACTTATTTGTTTCTGATTAATTAGGTTTCGGCGTCTTTTTGGCATTACATTTCCCTCCTGTTCAGTCTATCTGGACAGTCTAGGTCTGTGTTGGCACAGATCAGTCACTGCAATTCTGGATCAGAAATCCGTGGCTTTGATGAACCCGGCTTCTGGTTCCTGTCAGTCTCTGCTGCAGAGCATCACGAGACACACAGACAGTCACTCACACGCACACCAACGACGAGGAGATGGGGGTGAGGGAAACGCAGCCCTCGCAAGGTTGGCTTTTTTGGAACCACGGATAGGTGCCAACGAAAGGTCCCAGCAGCTTGTCTGACACAGCTCCGAAAGCTACGGCAAACACTCTCTCCTTGCTCACTTCAAGGCCGCGCGATGGCTGCGGCGCTGGGCCTGAGCTCGGGGGGCTGTGCCCACCCCAGGGTGACACGGCTGCTGGGGTCTGGCTGCCAGGCTTGGGTCTGGCCATCGGGGTCTGGCCACCAGAGCCTGTCTACTGGGGTCCACCACTGGGGTCCAGACACTGGGGTCTAGCTGCTGGAGTCTGGCCAGGCTCTGGCTGCTGGGGTCTGGCTGTTGGGGTCCAGTCTAGTTGTCAGGGTCTGGCCATCAGAGTCTGGCCACCAGAGTCTGGCCACCAGAGTCTGGCTGCTGGGATATAGCCATGGGGGTTCAGCCACTGCGGTCTGGCTGCTAGGGTCTGGCTGTCAAGGTCCAGCCACTGGGGTCTGTCTGCTGGGGTCTGTCAGGGTCCAGCCACTGGGGTCTGGCTGCTGGGATCTGGCCATGGGGGTCCAGCCACTGGGGTCTGGCTGCTGGGATCTGGCCACTGGGGTCTGGCTGCTGGGATCTGGCCATGGGGGCCCAGCCACTGGGGTCTGGCTGTCGGGGTCCATCCGCTGGCACAGGAGCACTCCCCATCAGGGAGCTGCCAGGCGTGTGGAGCTGCAGCTAGGGGAGTGGTGAGAGGGGGACCTGAGGCACTGCAGTCTCTCCATCTGACGTGACGCGAGGCTTGGAAGTGGTGTTTCTTTTTGGCAAACAATGCACGGGGTCTCCAACGCGCAGATGGGAGAGCAGCTTATATTTAATAAAATAGAATTTGACATCCATGGCACGTTATCATATACAGTCATACATTATGTATGATATATACTGCGTATAGTTTACACACAGCCTAAACGTTTATCCTGCAGATGGACAGGGAATTAGAGGGATAATAGTCTGTGGTATAGAAACCTTCCAAGTGTGCTCTTTTCCAAGCACAAGTGAGGAGAAAACCAGCTGAAGGAGAGGACAGGCCATGGCATTTCTGCCATTGCCACCCTCGTGGGCAACCACCAGCCCTCCCAAGTTACTATTTATCTCGAGATGTACTTTGATCCCACAAAGCCAGTCACTGTGCAGAGCTCTAGAACATGCCATCAAGTAAAGCTTCCCATCCCAGTGAGTACCACAACTCTGTGGTCTGAAGAAGGAACGGTGCCGTTTAAAAACAATGACATTTCAAAATGAATTTTGCTTGCTTTCACCCTCTTCACAAAGTGCTTCCCGAGACATCTGTAACTGAGACATCCTCATCACAAACTGCCCACTTGGAAATACAAATATTTTCCTCGAGAAACTACACATTTCTAGCTATGTGCAACTGACCTTTGAAACTGAAATACTGACGTGGCCACAACCTGTAAACAATCCATATGCCACCCAGTAGCCAAGGCTATTGGCCAAGCATCACCTCACAGCCACTGCACAAGGGAAATGCCCAGCAAGCAAGCAGAGCATCCCTCCAACAGCACCAGACAGGCACCTGGGTCCCACCAGTCTGTCAGGGTAACCACAGCCCTGCTGCCCACGTCGGCCCACATGAGACTTGCCCAGCTTACTGCCCATGAGGTGAACTGCACAGCACTGAGTGAAACACAGAAATGATGCCATTGAAACCAGAGTAAGGCATTAATACCGTGCATTTTAATCAGAGTGAGAAATAGAATTATTATTATTATTATCTCTATGTAACTAGAAAAGCTGAAAGGTTCTAATGTGAAAAAATAAAACCATCTGTTTACTGAAAATCATCAAATGAGTGCTTTAGGACAATGTCAGCCCCCAACAGCCTGTAACAATTCGGGCCTTCAGCAGAGATGCAAACTGATTAAATCCAACCATATTTTGCCACAAATGGCTGAACCAAAGCATCACTGAACACATCAGAACTTGTGCCACGTGTCTGGAAGACAAGAGGAAGATGTTTTCCCATCCCTGTGTTGGCAGAGAGGGAACACCACTAGTGGCTTTCTTCTCAACCAGGCTTTAAAAATGACACTGCATTTCCATGTCAGGAATCCCAAACCCCAGCTAAGTGAGGCTGCACATGCCTTGCTCAACAACACACGTTTCCAGTTCACATGCTATGACACAGCCTTGCAATTACAGCACAAGTTTGAACCCTCTGTGACCAAATTCTAACATGTCCTGCTTCCTCACCTGTAAAAACAACATGAAACTTACCTCCTTGGCTGCTGGGCTCCTCTCATCCAGGTGACAGGTGTTTATTGTGGGGTTTTAAACAATTTCAGCAGAAAACTGTTTACTGACACTTTGCCTTCACGGGTTATCAGATGTATAAGCAGAGATAACTACACTGGAAAGCTTTTCAACTACACAAGTGTGATCTACAAAGACCTGGAAGGGAATGTGAGCACAAGTGACTCACCTGAGAGCAGCCAGCAGGGCAGATCCCACGGGGTTGGGTCAAGAGCTCTGTCTGATGCTCCACAACTGCCTTTCTGAGCAACTTCTTGGGTTCTTGGTGGTTTTCTGAAAAAAAAGCAACAACAATAATAAATATAACATGGGTTTTCACATTCCAAATCTACAACAGAGCAGCAGGTGAGCTGTGGCCAAGCCAGACAGACATGGGTTTCTCCACAGCCAGCATTGCTGGGTTTCTCCACAGCCAGCATTGCTGGGTTTCTTCTCCACCTCCTCCCACCTGTGCACAGCTATTTTATTAACATTTCATACACACAGCACTCACTGTGAACTAAGTGCTTCAATGGGTTTGTCTGTTCTCTGGAGGGCTTACGGGGGACAGACAGACAGACAGCAGCAGGAGCAGCAGTGCTGTGAGGTAAACACCAAGTTTCTACCCCCACACCAGATGAGGAGTTAAGGCCAACACACGGACGGGTCCAGTTGTGCTCCTGTTGTCACCTACTGGGACTGCACAGCCTGTGAGCAGAGCCAGCAGCCCTGCTCAGGTGGCTCGAGCTGCACTAACAGGGGACTGGGAAGGCAGGGGTGTGGCTGGAAGCCCCGACACTCCAACTGGGCCAGGATGGGTTCCCCCATCCCAGCAGTACAGCCATTTCACACTAGCAAGGCTCAGAACCAGCATCTCTCAGACCCAGCTCTTTTTCACTGACAGACCCCAGGACAAGCAAGTGCAATGCAGGAGCTGGTGTGAGCCCTCAGCCACATCTCCTGCCCCAGGCAGGGCAGGACCAGAGCCCCAGCAGAGCAGCCCAAGGCACAGTGCTCTGAGCCACCTGTCCCCAGCGGGCTGTGCAGAGACCCCCCTTCACTCTGCCCCTTCCGAAGGGAAGGCTCCTGCCTCAGCCACATCAGACCTCACTCCTCGGTCTGTTCCCACCTCATTCACCTGACAACCTCCTCCACAACAGACATCTTATCAGACGTGACTGATTGCTGTAATCTGTACTCTGGGCAGCCATTAAGCAAATTACCTGAATCATTGCAAGGATTAGTCTCATTAACACATGATTAGCATCAAATTAAAATAATGAGTATTTAACTTCTGATGTCTTCCAGTTGTTTGAACAGCTTGATCAGCCACACCAGGCTGGCAGGGAGGTGGTGAGTGTCAAAGAGTCAGCGAGAAAAAAACTGCAGCTCGGTGGGAAGGTGGGTGAGCTGCAGAGCTGGCCACACACAGCACAACCAGCCACCCTCAACCTGCACCCGTGTGCCACCTACTGCTCCTGGGGAGCTGGGTGCCCACAGCCCGGCCTGCCAACAGCAGCTCACCTGCCTGCCCGCAGCCACCGCCTCCCCTGGGCACGTGTGGGCACTGCCAGGCACTGAGACACAGCCATGGGCACTGCCAGGCACTGAGACACAGGGGAGCCACAGCCACCGCCTCCCCTGGGCACGTGTGGGCACTGCCAGGCACTGAGACACAGGGGAGCCACAGCCACGGCCTTCCCTGGGCAGGTGTGGGCACTGCCAGGCACTGAGACACAGGGGAGCCACAGCCACGGCCTTCCCTGGGCAGGTGTGGCACTGCCAGGCCTCAAGCTGCAGTGATGCCACGGGCACCACTCTCAGGTTGGGTGAGCTGGTACCTGTGCTCCTGGCAGCCTCAGGGCTGCTATGGAGCCTCTGCTTGCCAGAGCCCAGCCAAAGCATGCCCCTGCCATGACTGCAGCTGCAGAGCCCCCTCATGCTGCCAGCAGCTCCACTCAGACCCTGGGCCTGTGGGCACCAGTGGCACGGCCAGACCAGGTCAGCTGAACTGCAGGAGCCAGCTGCTGCTGTTCTGTGCCAGCACACAGGGCCAGGGCACCATCCAAAGCCTGCACCACTCCTCCAGGACCAGCCTGCTGGGACTCCTGGCAGTGCTGAGAACCCTCCAGACATCCCTCCTGCCTTTCCCACCTCACAAGGCCTGGGCACAGCAGCTGCCCATGCTCCTAACGGGGGGTTCAGCAGTTTTACCTCCATTGCAGTTCTGCTGCAGGATGAGGGTTTGTCCTGCTCTGAGTAGACTTCTCATGTCACCTCTTTCTCAGGTCAGGCTGCTTGAGCTGCACTGCATCCCGAGTCCCTCTGTGCCACCCCTGCTGGGGGCAGAGCCAGGCTGCTGTTCCCCTCTCTGTGCCACCCCTGCTGGGGGCAGAGCCAGGCTGCTGTTCCCACCTCTGTGCCACCCCTGCTGGGGGCAGAGCCAGGCTGCTGTTCCCCCCTCTGGCACAGACACCTCATTGCTCTGGGTTCATGCCATCAGCATTCACAGCCTGCAGGATTACAGCCACTGCTGCAGGACTCAAGAACCAGGACTGTGGCTGAAACACACTTGACTGTTTCAATGGGGCCCGCTGATGTAGTGTTATTTTTCTATATGTTTTTTTTAAACACAGGGCTTTTGCTGTTACTGGTAGGGAGAGGTCAAAGAAAAAGAGGCTACTTGATAATATCCAGAGACCTAAGTTCCATTCCAGTTACATCTCGTGCATAAACTTTAGCAGGTCAAAAGGGTGATTTCTGAACAACTCAAAACCCCAGTAAGATGTGCTCTGAGCATTTCACAGTTAAGATTCACTGCTTAAAGGCTTCTATTTCCATTTTTGAGTCCTCTCCAATGCTCAAGAAGTCAAAGCCAAAAAAAGGCATCACTGCAGATGATCCTGGAAAGCATTTTGCTTCAAAACCTCTCCATTTGAGCTGGTAACTTAACAGGTCATCTCTGATTTTTGATTTTTTTTTTTTTTACCCACAATCAACTCCTTTTTGTTCCCTTCTCCCTGCAGCTGGTGTGTGGCTGGGACTGAGAAATGTCTCCCAAGTCCCGATTCTTTCTATCCTGCTGCAGCTCCTTTGCTTTTATCTGCATATGAATTTACCAAGTTTGCTGCTGTCTGTGGCTCCCCGGCACGTGGCGGAGCTGCAATCCAACCCTGCTTCTCCCTGCCTAACACACTGCACCCAGCTCCTCGGAGGCTTGCTGGGCTGCTTCCAGTACAGTTCACTCTGTGTCACTCTTCCCCTACCTCTGAAGGTGGTGTGAGATCTGAATATGCAGGATCTGCAGAGCTGGACCTCAATCCACACTCAGAAAGCATTTCTGTCTCAAGGGAGGAATTGACAGAACATGTGCAGCAGCCAATGTTTAAGCCTCAACATCTTGGTTATTTATTCTTTGAAATGCCACAAACCATAAGTACGTATTATAGACAAATCACTTGTCAAAGCTCTTTCTTAATTTAATTAAAGCCATTTTTTATTCATAGAAGTGCAAAGAAGCAACTTAAACAGATAACATTTTTCACACTTGCATAAAATCGAAATAGCCAAACTAAATTTTGGCAAAATATGTAACAACAAAAGATCCAAGCGGAGACTATGTATGTGCCAGCTTGCATCTCTGTGGAGACATCAGCAGTGAGTTGCACACAGGGGCTCCTGGTTCCATCTCGGGAGGTCTCTGACCCTTCCCACGCCACCCACACGCCGCAGATGCCCGCGCTGTGCCCCAATGGTGCCCTCCAGCAGCCAGGCTGGAGCTGCTCCCTGGGCATCACTAACAGGATGCTCCAGTTACACTCCTGTACCTCAGGAGCCAGCGTGGAGCAGTGCAGAGCCTGTGCCAAGCATCTGTAAACACCACGAGGAACATGGAAATCACCCAGCTGAAGAGCAGAATCCCAGAGGACAGGTAGATCTAAAGCACTAGAGTGCCGGGTGCTAGCTGGGAGATGTTCTGGAGCTGTCCTGTTAACACTGGAACAGGATGGTTATGGGATGGTCGCCTGCAGGTGACAGACAGTCTCTGGGACCTCAGCAGCAGGAGCACCAAGACAAAGGGTTTTGCTCTAACTGATCAGAAAACTGAATGGCAGACCACGGGACAGAACTATTGATTGTATTTCCAGAGGGCCTCTCTGCCACCCAGAAACTCCAGCTGGAGTCTGGAGGCAGAGCAGGGTGTTCACACACACCACCCTGCTAGATGCTTCTCTCCATCAGCATTTCCCAGCACGAGCCATTTCATGCACGTCAGTAGCTGTCACTGCTGTCCAGAGTAAAAACCACCCCAATTCCATTGGTTTTGCCCACACCTGCCACAGTAAATAGGAAACCACTGATCAATTCACCCTCAAAGTGCAGGTTTGCTGCTGTGCAATCCCTCACAGGGCTCAGCAGCCCCCCGACTTCAGCGGTACATTCAGCCTCCATCTGCTGCATTATTGCCCGTATTATGTAAACCAGGCTGCAGCAATTCACACTCGCTTGGTTCTGCAGTACCTGTGGGTGCCAAGCATATGCTTCCCATTCTCCTTGCCTCTCCTGGGCCATATGCAACCCACTCCCACCATCAGCTTTCCCAGGCAGGCACCTTGCCGGAGGGTAGCTGGCACCAGACAGCGCCGTGGGCAGAGGGCTCCGGGGCATCCCACCAGCTCCTGCAGGCTGGTGGGTGTGTGATCACGGGGTCTAGGTGCCAGGAGGTGGGGTACTGCTGGAGAAGCCCCCCCCAGGAGCCCTCGCTGCAGGCCCCAAGGCTGGGGGTTCTCCCTGTAGCTGCCCTGCTCCCTGTGCCCCGGGCACCCCGGGGGCTGAACCAAGTCATCCAAAATACCGACGGGACTCGAGGAATCTGGCTTTCAGACATGAGAAACTGCTCTGTTGCTAGGCAAAACGTAAGGGAGTTTTGGGCTGGCTTTTTTTCTCATCTTTTTGGAGAAGCCTCTGCTCTCTTCTTGAGGGGCAGAGCCGAGTTGGATATTGTCACTAATGCAGAATGAGAGTGACAGCGTGCAGACCTGCTGCTTGTTCCAAGGCATGTCTCCAGCCTGTTCCCTTCTGCAAATAACACCATGTACCCACCAAGTGCTTCACAGGGAAAAAAGCAGCTGAAAAGCATCACCCCAGTGCTGCAGTAGCACCATGTCAGGGGCTCTGCTTTTGTTGTTTACAGTTTGCACTGGAGGAAGGAACAAAAAGATGGAAAGTTGTGCAAAGCCAACGGCGGGTCCAGCCCGTGTGCAGGAGGGGACGGCTGTCTAGGAGCCCATCCGTTTGCTGGTCTTCCACTCATCTATCTGTCGCTTCTGAGAGCGTGGAACATACACTGGGAGAGGCTGCTCTTTTGTTCAGAACTGATGTATTTGATAGCAGAGGAGTTCAAGCACTCAGCACATCACCAGGAATCCTGTGGCAGGGCTAAAGCCTGAGATCACTTCTGTCTGCCCCTGCCTTTTGGAACGGGAGGTACCAAGTGTCCTGTAAAAAGACACTGGCAACTGGCACCACCCTTCAAAAGACACCTGCACCTGTGGCAGGAGGGAAATGTTTGCTGTGTTCCTCCTCCTGTGAAGCTGGTGCTACAAAGCAGAGCAGGGACTGCACATCCACCTGAGGGTGAGCGCTGGTGCTCTCAGCTGTCCTGTCACAGCACACAACTCAAGGGGCAGACCTGCTGCTTGTGCCACTTGTGCTTACAAACCCTTGGCTCTGACCAACCTCCTCCCCCAGCAGCAGGCCTGCACCTCCCCAGAAGCTGCTTGTCCCAAAGGCCAACCCCTGGAGGCATCCATGGCCTGCTCTCTCGTGGGAGCTAGCCAACAGCAGGTGACACTCGGCACGCTCTCCATCTCCTCACAACACTGGGGAGCAGGCTGAGCTTTCTCCCCAGGGGTTACCTGTTCCTCCCTTGGCCTCCCAGCCAGGGCAGGGAAGTGGCAGTGGGAAGAGAAGGGCGATGGTGTGCCAGGGAAGGGGATCTCTCAGAGGCGGGGTGCTGCGCGCTCCCCGCTCGCTAATGAAGCGCGTAACTCAGCGCCGCTGTTCGCGCTTCCTGAGACGGCGCTTGCTAGAGATGCATCTGGAGCTCAGTAACCATTACCTTCTGCTACCTACAGGTAGAGATAATTATCCACAAGTAAACGATTACCTATGCTATAAATTACCTATAAAAATTTGGGCTGGGTTTTTGCCAATCACCATTCCAATTAATGAACCAAAATTGACTAGCTGGCTTTAGACCAAACATTTCCTCATCAGTATTCCATGCCAGTGCCTCCAAGATGAAGGAAATAAACCAGAGAGGAGAGGGAGTGAAAAAAAAAAAAAAATCCCACAAAGGTTATAGAGAGATTAAAGCAACCGAGAGACAAGGGAGAAATGGTTTAAGTGTGTGTGGTGAAAACTCCCTTGTTCAGACTCTGATTTTTACACTAGTTCTGGAGCAGGAAGGCACCTGAGGCTGCAAGGGAGGTACTGAGCTGCACACACCAGTGCTGATTAGCAGTCATTCCAGAGTGTGCTGCACAACTCGTCAGGGAACTCACTTTCAGCCCAACAATCCGCAGAGAAAATCACTAATAAGGATAATCTAGTGCCTTCCACATCACCTCAAAAATCGTTTTCGAGAGGCTTTTCTCACGTCACCTGCAGTTATTGATTTATTAAAAAGCAACCAGAAATTTCCCTGCATAAAGCCAGGCTGTTATTTATTTATGCAGGGCTGTCAGCGTGGATGAAGGGCCGTGGGTGCTACGTGTTATTCACACTCCATGTCATCACGGGACAGCCCAGACCCTGTTGGAGGAGCTGCACAGAATTCTGATCCTCAGCAGGGGGGAGGGAGAGGGCAGCACAGCCCTGTCTCCCTGCAGCAGCCCCAGAGCTGGGGGCACTCCAGGGATGGGCTCTGGGGGTGCCAGACAAGAGACTCGAGGGAAAGCCAACAGCTTGCCAAGGGAAAAGGAAAAAACTAACAAAAAAACCCCCCAAACTCAACCAAACGAGAAAGAAGTGACACGAAGAGCACGAGAGAGAAAGGGCAATGTCTTCACTGAGCTCACCAAGGGACTATCCCCAGGGGCTGCAGCTCTGCAGCAAAGCACCCCTGGCACCAGTCTGCAGGATGCCCTCCATCTTCAGCTGTATTTATGTGTGCTGGAGTGCAGACATCACTCCTGCTACTCTCACTCAAAGTTCATTCAAACATTTGCTAATGAACAGTAAATCTTCCGACTCCTTAGGATTGCTCTGCTTAATAAACTCTGGGCATTTCATCAACATTACTCACAACTCAAGCTCATCTGTGAAAAATCCACATCAGTCCGAGAGAAAAATGCATTCAGCTCTGACAAAGACCTGGCAGAATGGCCCAGGCTCTGAGTGAAATGCTCAGGACCCTGCTACCTACGGCACTAGATGAAATAAACCCTAAATAACCAGGGAACAACTGCAGCTGCCTGGCAGGCTGGGAATATGAGAAAGAGCACCAGGGGCATCTCTGCCAGCTCGGAACGGGTCACACATCTCTGGGTACTGCTGGGGTTAGGATGTGCTGCTAACCCCAGACTTGCCTCTTCCAAGGATAAAGAGAACTCTCATTGCTGAGCCAAGTGCAGAGCAATCCAAACTAAGAAGCTAGCAGTTTAACAAGGGGAAAAAGCATTCTCCTAAAGGTCAGAGGGCTTTCTAGCATTCCATCTTAAACAGGGAGTCTGCATTTTACACCTCAAAACTAGCTCTTCTAACAATCAAGAGGAGAAAAACAGTGTTCCCATCAGTTGGATTCTTCCCCTGCCCAAACACACTGTGGGAACTGCAGCTTTGGTGGGTTCTAGATGTCAGAAGCCTCACCAATCCCCAGCACAGCAGAACCCACAGCCAGTCCCACCCCACAGCATCACACCACATCACAGCACAGCACCTGCTGTGGCAGGGCTCAGCCTCTCTGAAGGCCACAACCCTTCTGGTCCCTGGCCTTCCTCCAGGTATACCCCAAACCAACCCCAAACCGTGGACAAGCTGCTTCTGAGGGTCCTGCCCTGGGAAACTCCCCCAGAGCCCGACACCGCCTCGCTGGGACCACAGGGCAGTTTGCTAACTTCCCTCTGTCTCTCTCCTCAAGGTCACTCCTTGTTTGCTCAGCCCCCAGTGCAGCACAGGTAGGTCGCAGCATCCCCGGGCTGGCTCCTTCCCTGCAGATGAGTCTCCAGCCGAGCGGGGCCGGCCCCGGCAGGAGGAGCCGAGTTGTTTGTACCCGACGCCCCGCTCCTCGGGGAGGTTCCGAGGACCTCAAAGGCAAGAGTTCTCTGCCCAGGAGCAAAGAAGCCATTACAGCTTGTACTAGAAGATTTAATAGGTGTCATAATTTATCATGTAAACCGAAAAGTGTTTCTTAATTAAGTGCGTACGTTAATGAATTTTTTAATTTGATCCCTGTAAGTACCTTGCTATACTAATTGCAATATTCTACACATTAGTCATCCGCTGTTGCCCTTGGCTATTTTCTACCCTGAGAGGGAGAGATAGAGCTTTTCAGTTAAAGTTCATTTAACTCTTTCCACCCGACAAATTAAATCTCCCGTTCTCCGCGCTGGAGTGACAGCTGCCTCTCAGTTCTGCAGCCACGCCAGCCCGGGGCTCCCGCGGACGGGACGGCACGAGGGAGAAGATCCACGGAGGAGCCGGGCAGGACACGTCCCTCAGACAGCAGCAGAGCTGGGTTGCTCTGGGCACGGGGAACAGACGTTCACAGCACACAAACCACCCCGGGAATTCATCCCCAGGGTACAATCTGCCAGGAGATGCAGCAGTGCTGAGGAGCTGACAAAGCAGCTCTGGCAATTCCCTGCTGGATCCAGTTCCTGCTACCTGAAAAGCTTCATGGGGGCTTCAGAAGCCTCCTAAACATTGCAGACTACAAACCCAGTTTCCCTTCTGCAGGGATAACACTCTTCTGGCTGGGCGTGTCCATTAGGAGACACTACCAGTAACCTCCAGTAAGGGTACTCTGCTAGCACAGTAAACTGGTACTCAGACCCCCCAGGCTCACTAGTGAGACCAGACAGAGAGGGGGGTACGTCCATGAGCGCACAAGAAGTGGATGCAAGGGAAAACAACCAGCTTCCTTCTCAGCCACATCCTCGGTGTTCAGTTCGCTGCTGGAGTCTGCGTGAAGGAATTCAGAATCTCAACAGGGACGCCACGGGGGACTGTTTTAGAGTCTCCAAGCACCTTCACTGCTCTTTGGCACGAGGGGAACAACACAGCAATTTAACAACCCCACTATTTTCCATCCTGCCAACAGAAAGGTGCGACGTGTGGGTAACACGAAGCCTCCCTTTCCCGGTGTTTGTTCCTGTGACACAGATGGAACAACAGCAACACCTCGTCCTCTGCTGAAGCACAGGGCTCTCAGTCTGCATCTCCACCACGACTGCAAGAACTCCTGGCCTGCATGCCACAGGGGGCTTGGTCGTGTATGAACTGCTGCTCTCCAGAGAGAAGAGATGAGCCCTCCCAGGTTCTGGGCTGGAAAGGAGCAAGTGCAGCACTTACACCTTCATTTATTAGTGTTATTTATTTCCTGCCGCTACACAAGCACAATCCCCATTACACACAGTTCCTGTATGCTGTAATCATGTACAAGAAAGACATTCTGCATTTACAAACCCTTAACTTCCCTCTCCCAGTTCTCTTAACTTAGGCTGTGCAGCACAGCACGAGCCTGCCACACATCTGGATAAACACCTCGATTGATCCCAACACGGCAAGAGCCAATGCCAGCAGTCAGCACTGTGCCTACCACACACACAGGGCCCACGTTCAGGCAGAACCAAGCAGGACCTCAGTGGAAACACGACCAGATATGATGGGCAGGGCCATCAGCCCCATGTCCACCACCCTACAGCTCACTGCCCAGTAGCTGCCGGAGGTCAGATCTCATTGGTCAGTAGCAGATCCTGGCTAGGGAGACGCCAGAGGTCATCTGCACTTCCAGCCCTATATTTCCCTGGGAAGGATGGTGCTGACCACAGGCAGAGGCCAGACCCTCTCCTTTCCCCGGTGGCACAGGGGGGAGAGAAATGCCCCTCCAGAGGCACAAGCAAGTCCCTGCCTCCCAACAATGCAGAGCTGAAGCACGCTGCAGGTAGACCTGTCAAACAATTCCCTTCACCACTACACTTGCCATATGTTCATCAAGTCAGAAGTTATACATCTGTTATCGTAGCGTGGGATCTGACACGACACTGTCAAACTGAGCTAGGCTTTGTCACTCAAGCAATCACAACCACTCTGATAATGGCATTTCCATTGCAAATTACCCTCTCCTTTGGTACAGGCAAGGTGCTTCTGGAATCCAAAGGAGGACAGGTGGAGAACACATGAAATTATCGACTCACACCTCAGCTGAGACACCCCAGGAACCAGTATTTCCACTGGAAGACGAGGTGGGCTTGTCTCTCAAGTGCCCTGCATTTTGTTATCATCTGTATGAATCCCCATGTTGATCTTGGAACAATTTTCACAGGTGTGAAATCACCACACGAAGTGCAAAGCAATGGAGAGCACCAGGCTGATGATACTTCTCTCTCACCAAGACCACCTGGACCATGTTTTCCTCTGGTGTAAACTACACCACACCACTGCCATGGCTGCAGAGACACCAGACTGGCACCAGTGGAAAGCGTGGCCCTCTCTTCTCTGGCACCACCATGGTGCTGACCAAACACCAACACCTGATCACAGACAGGCTATTTTCAGGTGCCCTCCCTTTTAGAAAGGGACACTGAGTATTTCTTCTCTAGAAAGAAGATTTCTTCTTCTGCCCCAGCCCACAGTGACCTCTGGAGCACCTGAACAACCGTGGCTACAGCAGCTCTAGGTGAGCAAGCTCTGCCAAAATGCCCCGATTCTCTGCAAAGCTGCAGGCAGATCCCCGTGGTTCACATGTGCCCATGCCAACTTAACTGCAAATAACCAAAATAATTCATGCCAAAGAGGAGCCAAGAGACACCCTTCTTGCTTGGTTTATTGTCACCAGTTCTCCCAACCTTTTTCACTAGAAACAGTGGAAAAATACTAATGGAGAGATGGTCACTAAGTACCCTAAATGTGTGTAAAAAGCAATATCTGAGCCACCCGCTTTTCTGCAAGGTCAGTCCAATGCCACTCACACCAAGCCACAAACACCCTGACCTCTACAAGTCACCGGTGCCTATGGTATTTACCAGCCCTCCACAGCTCACTGTCCTTGTTACCAGTGTCTGTGCCAGCCCCAAGACAGACTCACATCTTTAGGGACCTGGTGCCGTGCCCTCCTTGCCCTCCGGCGCAGGTAACGCTGCTCCCCGAGGCTCCCCTCCCTGGGAACTCCCAGTAACCAGGCAGAAGACAAAAACCCCAAGCTCGCTGACATCTGGTCAGTGCCCTAGAAATGCCCTTTGACAGCTCAAACATCAAACTGCAGGGTGTGAAGCAGCCCCGGCCAGGTCCTCGCAGGCGGCCGCTAATTGTGTCCGCAGCATCCCCGCCGAGCGGATGACAGGTGCCCCGGACACTTCTTGGTCTGGATGAATGGCGTTTAATGCGAAAGACATCTGATCTGCCACTGAAAGCAGCACTAAGTGGCTTGATCAGAAATGACATCTGAGCCAAACGAGCTAATTAGTTTACAGGATTTCCCCTTTGTCCCCCAGCAGCAGAAGTGGATGTTTGCCCTCAGCGTAAGGTCTCGCCATAGGGTGCCATCCCATTGTTCAAACCCGGGCCTGGCAGTGCAGCAAAGATTAAATGCACGTGTTGGCAATCCCGCCAGAGCAGGCTCATCTGCTGCTGGGAAGCACTGGCAGCTCTTTGTCGGGAGACACAAACAGCAGCACCAAGCCAGAAAGCCCAGCAGCGTCCACCCAGGCAGGGAACTGGCCCCAGCGAGCTGGGATGGGGCAGCAGTTGGGATCTAAGGGACTCCCCGAGTCCAGTCCCCTTCATCCCCGCTCGGGCCAGCCCTGGAGGCACTGAGCACCACCCCCTAACTGGTATTGCTTCAACTCCACGGGAAAACACAAATCTTGTGGTGCAGCAGTGACACCATTGGCAAAATCAAAGTAGTGCAGTGGCTTCAGTCGGAGAGATGGGGGTGTGCACTCACAAGCCCCTGTGGGGCAGGAGCAGCTGAGGAGCAGTGAACAGGGCAGCAGGCAGCTGGCCTGATGACTGCATGGAGCAGCTCGCAGGTACCAGACACCTGCAGCCAGTGGAGCAGCTCACACCAGCGTCAGCCAGAACCCAGCACAGATGCACTGCTGGTGGTAACCAAAGCACAGAGACTGCCCTGCTGAGCACTGCATGAAAGATGCCCCTGGCTCAGCTCGTGTACAAGAGGTCTGTGCAGCAGCTGGACAGAGACACTCCTCAGCCTACTCTAACTCCACAGTGGCCCCCAGTCCCCCCAGCAGCAGCTCTTCCCATCCTGCTAACAAAGCAGAGGGTCCAGCCCCTTCCCACGGAGGCAGCAGTGGCCCCTGTGCACCTCCAGACACAGCAAGCTGAGACACCAAAGCCATGACAGCCCAGCAACCCCAGCTCTTCACTGCCCCGCTTTCACTGTGTCACACGTGCTGTTGGGAGCCTGCTGGAGCACCCAACTGGCTTTTCCACCAGCACCACCAGCACCCCAACAGGACTGTCTGGGGTGTGCAAGCCCTACTGTGACTGCCAAGGGCTGGATTTGAGGGGCAGGTCTCATTACAGCACCTGTTTTAACTCATTAGAACTCAGCTATGCAATTTCAATGACCATTATTAAACCATTTAATATGTGATTTATATAAGTACAACCTGCTGCAGTCCTTAAAATGTTAACTTGAATAGGACAAGAGAGAGTTACACAGACTCTGCAACTAAGAGCAGACTTAGATGGTTAAGAAAGTTAAAACTTTCAGTGTTAAAGTTAAAAAGCTGAAATTTTCAAAGACTGGGAGCAAGCCAGCATGTGGGAACAGCTGGATGGCAGAGGCAGAGCTACTGGAGGGTGTGCACAAACACCTTGCACTGCAAATAGCAAGCACAGCTTATCACCAGGGCTGTGGGGTCCTGTCACAGAAGGCAGGTGGCAGTTTCCTGGGGTCTCTTGCTGCTTTCTGATGAGGTGAGCACCACTGCAATACCTGCACTGGGGCTATATCCCCTATGAAATACTTCAGGAGCACTGATGAGAAGAGGGAGCAGCACTGAGAAAACCTGCATCCTCTGGACCAACCGGCTGTGTGACAGACACCAGAAGCAGCAAGAACACAGCGCAGAGTTCTGCCTGGGAACAGGCTCCCTTCCTCAGCCCCACCAGCACTGTCCTCTCCTCAGGGCAACTCCTGCAGCACCTCACAGCTCTACCTGCTGTGCCTCGTACCCAGGGGGTGGGCAGAGATCCAGGGCAGTCCCAGGCAGCTCTCTGCCATCGTCACCCTGCTCTGGAGTCATCCTGCTCCTAAGCCAGCGTGCACCCAGGCTGACAGCAGGTCTCCTCAGCTGCTGTGTCTCTGGACAGCCAGCCAGCACGGTTTGCAGTGGCTTCGTGCCCAGCCAGCCCATCAGCACCAGGCTGGATGGAGGGTTCTGAGCTAGAGCACAGGTAAGGCTGAGGAGATTTTCTGTCTCACTATCCCCCAGAGGTGCTGGGGGAACCAGGCACAGAAAAGACAGAAGGGATCCCAATGTACCCTTAATCTATAAATATTTAAGTAGTCCCTCCTCCCCCTCTCCTCAACAACATATGCCAGTGTCTCCTTCAGCTCATAAAAGCCAATTCCCTCCTGCTGTTTGCGAGCACCAGAAGTCTCACAGTGGTGATTAGTGGATTACGTGCATCGCAGGGACTGACTCCAATCACTCTCCCCTGCAAATTGCTCGACTTCAATGCAGCAGCACAGAGCCGAGTGGGCTTTGTCACCGGGGCCTGGTCCTCATTACAGCCAGGAGACTTCAGGAGTTTGTTTACATGGCTGGAACATCATCCTCCCGGGCAGCTAATCAGCCTTTCCCCAGGGTTTCTGCTCTTTGAATACTTAAGAGTAATCACCACCGGCTACCCACACCCCAGCAGCATCTAAGCAATTTCCCCAAGTCAACTGACAACAGCTTGAGGTAATATTAGCCCCCTTATATGAAGACAAGTGCTCTCCACACAAGGATGCTGGAGCTTAGCACCACTCAATAAATCAGAGCAACATCCTGGAAAGCTTGCCATTAGTTCCGAGCCATTAATTTTTGCTGGGTCTTTGACACAACTGTTTGAGAGCACTATAACCTGCTCTCTGAAAGTTAAATTATAAAGAGCAACTTCCCTGAAGGTGCTCGTCTACTAACCCATTTACGTCCTTGGCTAAACACCTCACATAAATCACTGGAGAGCTGCAAGGCAGAAGGTTTCCTACGGTGCAATATGTGAGAAGGAGCCATTCCTGCTCCAAACAAACCCCAGCTGGGGAACCTTTGCCCCCAGCAATACCTTCACTAGATAGTCCAAACTGCAGAGCACCATCCCAGCACAACGAGATGCTGCCATGTGCTGCTCCACCAAGAAACACCTTCCTCTCAAGTCCTTCCCAGTTAGTCTGCCTCCCAATGGTTCAATGCCACAGAGTTACAACTGCTGGAAAGCAGGTAAGCCCCCAGATTTCCACTGCACGCCTGAGGACACAGTGTGCTCTTCGGGCTCCCTGCAGGGCTGAACTTCGTGGAAGTTTGTCTCAAAATAAGTAAATAAATATTCTAAAAGGAGTCCTTTGGCTGCCAACAGAAAAAAATAAACAAAAAACCCCAACAACAACAGCAAGAGAAACAAACCACAACTCTAACATCCATCGCTTTCCAAAGCAACAGTGGATTGCCAGGCCTATGGAGACCATCCACCCCGAGTCACCTTCACCAGCAGGAACCCGCTGACTCTCTAAAGCTAATCAGGACCCGTGTTCCTGCCCGAGGCTGCCCAGACCTTTGCTGTGTCACTGCAGAAGTACTTGAGACAAACGGCATCGGGAACAGGCACAGCACTTCTGCCCAAGTTCCCCTGCACAAACAGCTGCTAGTGAAGCTGAGCAGCTCACGCTGTTCCCTGCCAGACACCCGTCAGCTGGGGCTGGTGGTTTGGTTTCTCTCCATGGTAGCCTCTAAAACCCTCTTGATGGCAAAACAATGGGCTCCAACCTCCAAGGCATTCATCTCCAGCTCCAAGAAGAGCAAGTCCAGCTGTGATGAGCACAAACCTCCATCCCTCTGGGAGCACCTCTGCCCAACCTCCCCCAGCACCCCAACAAGCTCTCAGCACTCTGCTTCTGCACCAGGCTGTAAGAGGAAACCCTAATTAAAGGCACAGAAGGAAAAAGGCCTTCCAGACAATTAATAATCAACCTAGCATTAGGTTAAAACGCGTTTTAATTGGACTGTAATGAGGCAACAATGTCTCTCTGATTCCATTCAGAGCTGAGAAGCCTGCAGCAGGTAAATGAAGCCATGGGTAGTTACCAGCCCTGCTCCATATGGCACCATCAATTACCAGGAGCAGGTAACCAAGCAGTGCCAGAGTCACCCACCACGAGAGGGCCTGCAATGCTGGGGCAGTTCATCCCACCTACCCCTCACCAGAGCACAGAGAGGAGGATTTCCCCCTAGAGAAATCCTTGCACTGATTTGCCTAAGCACAGAATAACTGACCTGCTGCCTGTGGGAAAGCCTGGCCTGGCCAGCCAAGCCTCGGCCAGGAGAAACCACTATTGCCAGTAACAATCCATTCAAGCACTAATACAGAGCAAAGAGCCTTTACCGAACAGAGAAAATCACAACCAGCACCTTAATGGGTCAAACATGCTTATAGACACTCCATCTTTTCCAGCAGATAATGCACCTCAGCCATCACCTCCTCTCACCCCACATCTCTGTGGCCAAACACTCCAGCAGCACGTTCTCAGCTACAGTCAGTACCCCAGCTGTAAACAAGGCCTCTAATTTCATTAGCCAATTAATAATGAAGAAAGCACAGCCTCTTCTGCACTGATCAGGTTCCCATTGCCACTTCACACTCCCACACCACGCAGCCAGTGACAGCAATGCCAGTCTGGAGACCAGGCAGGACCGACAGGAGGGGCACAGGAACCACAAAGGTGCTCCTGCTGCTCCTGCTCCCCAGCAGGCACGGGCAGCAACTCAGTCCAGCTCACTCTCCGAGGCACACAGTTCTCTGTGGGTGGGACGCAGAAGGAAGGAGAAGACACTCAAACACAGCTCCAGCTCTTGGACCTCTCACCTTAGCAGGCTGGTGATGCAATGCCATGTTACACTGAAGACAGGAGGGTGAAGAGCCCAGCTGCCAGGCACACACCTTGCTGGGGAAGCCCACTCAGCAGGAGGCACAGAGAGCCTCCTCTCCTTCTCGGGCTGGGGTGCACACGCCTGCTTTCAGAGCAGGAACAGCAGGGACCAAGCACGGGCTGAGCCTAGGAAGGCAGGAGCTCTGCAACTCAGAAGGCTTCTTTACTCTAAGACATAAACGTATGTGAGACTGGTTTTATTACTATTATTATTTGCAGGCTTAACTAAACTGTCATTTAAATAACATATTGAAAGGTAAACTGCCACCTGCTCCTGCCAGATGTTCTGCAAATCTTTAGCACCACCTCAAGCATGCTGCAGTACTGAAGGAAGGAGAAGACTGGACCTCAAAGGTATTTATCTCCCCAGTCTCCTACTGGGCTGTAAGGAGATTGCTACTATGCAGACTCATCATCCAAATAATAAGGACAATGCTCCAATTAGTTATGTAAATGAGAGCACACTCCTCTTTTTGTCCCAAGGATCCCAATGCTGTAAACATGCCGTGAAATGTATGGCAGCACTTCCTTCTAACCCAGCCTCCGTTCAGCAGCCATGAGAACCTGAGCCTGCCAGGTACTGTGCCTTACAGCTGCAGGTGCAGTGTCCCAGCCTGCAGACACCATCTCTTGCTGCACAGGCAGTTTACTGAACCTTTGTGTCTCTATGAAGAGGTTTTTGGTACCCAAGTCCCAACGTCCCTGGCTGCTCCTCCAGCCTCAGCTCAGCTTTGCTCCATCTCAACACAGCCAGTGTGCAGCTTTCCTAGGGGTGATCTCATTCACTCTTGTTCAGAGTGTTCCCAGAGCTCTAAGTCACACACAGGAGACAGCAGATCCCTGTGCATCCTGGAAAAAAGCAGCCACGAGCCTTCTGGTGACAGAAATACTCGAGTCCTCCAGCTGTCAGTTCTAGAGCCTTCAGAACCCCAAAAGCACCATCCTTAGCTAGAGATTTGCTCACTCTGGCTAACTCTCTTCCCAAGGCAGGGTCACTCTCTCAGGTGCCTGGCTTTGTGCACCAGCCACGTGAGGGAGGGAACTTCCCTCCCAGCACGAAATCCACGTGGCTCTGCACCAGCAAGCATCCCTTCTGCTAGTGAACACTCCAGACACCTCCATGCCTTCCCTGGGAGGGGCAGGGTGTTTTCTTCCGTGTCAGTAAGGAGAATAATGAGGTGTAACAGCACAGGACTGCAGAACCATCCCTGCAGGGTATCATTAGAATCACACCTGCTCAACACTGATAACCTGGGCACAGTTGCATTCTAAGACCTCACAGTTAGCGAGTCCTTAATACATCTCCTAACGTGTGGTGTGATAATTCTGCATTTCAGTTCCTTAATCACAATATCATTGGGTACCCAGAAGTCTATCAGCCAGACCCAGAATCTCATCAAAAAAGATATCAAGTTCATTTGACAAGATCTATTTTCCATACGGCCAGGTTGATTGGCATTAATTATATTCAGTCCTTGTTTCTGCCCCAGACTGCCTGCGTGTGGGTGTTGCTTGCTCTTTCCAGGCTTCAGTCTTTGGAAATGAGCATATCACTGTGCCCTGCTCCTCGGGAGGTGGTGAGGACGGGTCTCCCAGAGGGACCCTGCAGCAGCCAAGCAGCCAGAGCTGCCAGGAGCATCACAGGGCCAGTGGCTGCACCCACCAGGACCACCCAACACCACAGCCCAGCTCACAGCTCCTGACAAACAGCTGGAAGAGGCTGGCAACAGCCAGCTGAGATGATGTTAGGTGTTCCTGGTTTCAGCTCTGCAGTGTTTCCATCCCACTCGGTACCCAGACAACAGATCCCTGCGATGCACGAGCTGGAGCTGCTCACCTGGTGTCCCTCCATCAGCTACACACAGCTCAGCCACCACTGCAAACTCCCTGGGCAACGGGGGCTTCTCAACCCCACCTGAAACAGTCACAGCAGGTAGAGGGTGCACAACTGAAACATAGGAAAGGAGGATCCAGCTTCAACTCAGAGACTGGGAGCTCGTGCAGAGATAAGTACATCTTCCTACACGTTCCCTCTGAATCTGAGCTACCCTGCACACAGACACCATCCAAGGACTGTCTAACCACCAGTGTTTCTTACAAGAACATGCTGGTTATGCCTTGTTTCATGTTTCCAGCTGCCCTGATTGAAATTAGCGCTGCCTTGCCCAAGCCCTGTTGTCAGAGCAGGGCAGTGGGTTCCTGGTGTCCCCCCAGCCTCGCCCAGCACAGGAATTCTGTGCTCCTCAGCACGGGGAGAAGAGGCTGCGAGACTGCCCAGCCCTAGGGGTGACCCTGCACGTCCAACACTCAGCACGGCCACAAGGAGGAGGAGGAGGAAGGAGCTGCCATCAGAAAGGCCTTGGCCAGCAGCATCCTGCCCCGACGCCGGCTGGGGTTCAGCTGCCGGCACAGACAGGGCTCCCTGAAACACACCCGCCCAGGGCTCCACCTTCCTTCCAGGCCTTTCCATCCCTCCTCCGCAGCGCTGAGCGCTTGGCTGCCAGCAGGGAGGGGCACAGCAGAGGGAGAGGGATGGGTACCCACACTAGACGGAGGAGCACATCTCCCAGCCAGGGGATGGGAGCCAGCACATCTTCCACACAATGCTCTTCCGAAGGAGGCATCCAGTGCAGCTTTGCCATGATAACTAAATTTATTATTAACTGTGTATTTCATGATGTTAGTGACAATATGTTAATGTGATTTTTCACGTCCTCCTGCAGTGAACAGATGGCTCCTTTTACTTTACTTTCCACATCAAGTGTGATTATTTCTTGGTGCCAAAAGCCACCTGCCGCTCCCTGGTCTCCAGTCTAATTTTTTATGTTGGTAAAACACAGCAGGACTTGTTATCAGTTGGATGGCATCTTAATAAAAGAAGACATGCCAACATATTGACATCATGTTCAAGGGGAAATTTTAGCCCCGTCCTGGCCCCTCCTCCAGTTCATAAAAAATAATAAAATAAAACTAAGGGGAGAGGAAAAAAAAAAAGCCAACAAGCCCCCCTCCCCAGACTCCACCAGTTTCAAGATGCTCAGTCACCATTTTTGGGCCCCATGCCAAGATGCAGAGTTGGCCTCCTTTTGTTCCCATACCAAGCACCTCAGTCAGGGCTCTGATCTCTCGTCCTGTGTAATGATAATTAGCCGTAACATATTCAGAAGTCAAATGTAAGCAGGAATACATTAACATTGAGATCAGTGCCGGGGTAATTTTCATTGGGAAAATGACAAAGAAGGACACAAAAATTAGAAGAGGGGATGCGGGGATTCTCGGTATCACTTTCAGAGAGATGAAGGGTAAACTCATTTGTTTGTCAGTCACGAGCCGGCCCTCCACAGACAGCTGTGGTTTACAATAAATAAACAATACAGCCTGATCAGCTATTGTGGCCATCTCTGCGCTGCTGGAAACAAAGCAGCGTGCCACTCAGCACCGGAGACCCAGAGCAGGGTATTCAGTACCCCCGTGTTCGCACAGCTCTTTACACAGCCCATCTTTTCAGCATCTCTCTTGCCCTGGCTGCTTTAGGAGCAGCAGAACCGGGCAGCTGGGAACAGGCGTTTGAGGCTTCAGGCAGGTCTGTCTGAAAACACCCAGCACATGGTGGCAAGGACAGGTAGAGTATCTGCAGCGTCCCTGGCACAAGGCTGTGGCACAGCGTGGCTGAGACATCACCAGGGCCTCTCCAGCAATCCCCTGCTCCCATGCCACCCAGCAGCAGAGCGCAGGAGTGTTCACCACAGCACCTCGTGATTGCCAGCCTGAACACTTCAGAGCTGCACACTAAAGTGCCCCAGCTCGGGAGTGTGCAAACAGCTCAGTGAAAGGTGTGTTCAAACAGCAGCCACCGAGGGCTTCACTGCAGCTCGCCAACAGGTGAGTGCTCTGCTCAGCAGCTGCTCCACGCCCAGCACACGTCCCGTCAAAAATACTTCTTCCTCTCACAGGTTCACCTCCAAACCCAGACGAACTGCTTTGGAATGGGCTCCCTGGCTGTGACACCAACCCCCAGTGACACCAGTAGAGCAGCAGATGCTGCTGGGCAACCTGCAAAGCACTTAGCTGGCTCAGTCCCTGGGCTGCACAAAGCCCAAGCTGGGTCAAAACTGGGGGAAGGGATTTTTCTGTAGAATATAAGAAGTAGGGACAAAAGTAATTCACTTCTGTGCCAAAAAAAATCAGCCATAAGATAGGTCTTAACTAAGTAGTGGAGCAGAGGTGTTTCTATAATTAATGCCTTTACTCTGTCCCTGCTCATAAATCTGTCCCCTCTTCCACCTGCCACGTCCAGAAATCACCAGGAACAACTGGAAGCTCCCTCTTTAGCTTCTCAGCATCAATCCATGCCGCCAGAAGAGACGAGCTCCCTGCCTTGAACCCACCCTGAAGAGCATCTCCCCACCCCGGCCCTGGCCACGGGGGCATCGCAGGAGCAGCGAGAGCCATGGTGGCTGTGAGGGTCTCCACCCTTCCCCTGTGCTGTGAGCTCCCACCAGAGAGGTGCGCAGTGACACGGCTGAGCCCTGTGACATTGCCCTCCTCGGGGGTTGACAGCAGCAGTGCTCTAGCACCCAGCATCTCCTCGTGTCCCAGCATCACGCCTGTACTCTTCAAACAGCTGCTCCGTGTCCTCACTACACATGTCCCAACAAAAGAAGAATACCAAGCCATTCCAGAGTTTTGGTGTTGTTTTTTGAATTACAGGGGAGATTGGGCTCTCCTTGTATTTACCTCCATCCTGGTGCACTAACACCTCGCCAGCCTCCAAAGCAGCTGCCACTCAGTGGGGACAAAAGAGAAATCCTTTGTGAAATCCCCCCCGATCCTTCCTGCCCTTGCCAGCCGTGGCCAGGAGGGCACCACTCCATGGAACGTCAGTGGTGGGTTTTCAGAAGGGAAAAATTCCCCAGAAGGGAAACATAACACGAGAGAATTTTCTCTCTAGGTATTTGAGGAAGAAATAATCGGACACCCCACCTTCCTCTGATACACAGTTGGAAAACCACATCCCTTAGTTTATATCCCCAATAAAATTAGTTTATAATGTATTATTAGCTTTGAAGCTGCAGCCTCCTCTCCTGCCAGGTGTCTGCAGGGACGGCTCTCAAACACATCTGGTGCACCCCCAGCCCTCCTCCACTCCAGCCACAGACCAGCAGAGCCACAGGGCTGGACTGGCAGAGAGATGCCAAGTGCAAAACAAAAAGCAAGTCTCAAATCTCTGCCTCCCTGCGAGTGCCCTGCTACCTGCAGTCCCTGCACCTGAGCACAGCCCACAGCAGAGTGCCACGGGCTGGCTGGCCAGGATTTCTGGGCTATTTGAAGTTTATCCTCGTGCAGAGTGGCTGACTCTCAGAGCCGCACGGCACTCTGGGCATCTGTGTCTGATAGAAGGATTAACTTGTCATTAGGAATCATTCTGGTGGCTGAAAATGCAGTCTCTCTCCTGATAATGTGTAGTATCATTTAAAACAAATTAATTTCTCATTTCTTGCTGCTGGTCATAATTCTCAGCATGGGACACATCACAAATGACCTTAAGGATGGACATACAATAATCATTAGCGAATCAGGGAAAAAAAGCAACTAAAAAACAACCTAAAACCATTACAGCCATATTTTTTCCCTCTTCTTTCCTGCAGTTTCTGAAGCTCATTTTCATAATATAATTCATCTGATGCCAGCAAATTACAGCCCTCTCTTCCTCCTTTAGGCAACTACATCGCTTCTGTATATCCTGTTACAACATTAGTTAATTAATAATTTCCCTGTATCTCCACCCAGCAGAACTGCAGTTAGATGATGATGGTGCCTCATTACATGCACCTTCTGAGACACCAGGCTGCCCCAGCGAGGCAGGACCACCCTCCTCCCTGGCTGCTCCCAGGCCCCCACGGGAGCCTGCTGGGTGGTGTCACCCACAGGCAGGGGAGCGCTGCAGCGGCCACAGCCTCTCCCAAGAAGTCAAAGTTGCAGTGAGATCAAGCGAGTCAATCAGCTGCTGTGAGGACCAGGCTGCTCCGAGCCCCCAGCTCTCCTCTGGAGCACGGCGCTGATGCCCGTGTTATCATTTTGATATTAATGCCCATAATCCCCTCGGAGTCAGCAATTGTTTGTCCGCATAAGCCCACGCGTAAGACACAACATTAAATTAAACTATCATCCATCTCCATGCAACATTATGCAGCCACTATATGTGTTAGATATTGAAAATTTGTTGCTGCTGCTTTTTTTTTTAATCATGCAGCCTAATAAGATCCCCATGAGTAATCTCTCTACTCGGGCCTAAAGCAAATACCATCACAACTCGGTCAGTCACCCACTTTAACCTCCTGTCCAAATTACAGCCACACAATCTCCTCTGATTGCTTCAATCACAATGAAATGAATAAACCTAACCTGGGGAATATTTAAACATCCACTCCAGGTTCCAGTAAAGCCTCCACCGTGTGATTTATACCAGCACTGGGGCAATTGCCTGTGCACTGCAGGCCATGGCTAGCCAGGCAGCTCCCCGTGCTGGCTCCTGTTTTGCACACTGAGGGATTTCATCTCTAAAGCACTGGACTCTCCACTGGGTCTGGTGAGGAAAGCTGTCCTGACACCTGAGCACCTTCCTAAGTGGTTGGAGGCCTGTGGAGAGGGTGGTCACACCAGTGCCACCTCCCACACCTGTTCTCCTGTCCCTGCCCACGCAGCCGTGTGCAGAAAGCCGTGGCTCCTTCTCACACCCCAAACCAACAGCAGAACTGGCAGGGCCCAGCTGGGATGTCCCCCTGGAGCATGGAGCTCAGCCCAGCACGGGGATGCTCCTCAGCAGCACTGCAGGGGGTTCACAGACAGCCTTCTGGACAAACCTTTCCACAGGATCACCTTTCCATCATGTGCTAACCCAGCTAATTAGGCCATCCATTATCCCTCCAGAGGTGACTGTTATCTTTCCATCAGCAGCAGCCATTCCCTTCTGCTGGAATCCATCTCCTCAATCACTACCAGCCCTGTAAATACTTTTCCTTGTCAGTGGTTGGTAAGTTCCACCTCAGACCCTCCTGGGTACACTGCAGGCTCCATGCTGATGAAGCTGTGGGGTGTGTGAGTGCACACACATAAGGTGTGTTGCCAAATGATAAACCAAACTGCAGCAAAGGTCTATGCAGACAATGACACAGGGTTTTTTGGTCAAACACTTTAGAATGTTTGGTTTTTTGAGCATCAGCTGAAGGTACATCAATTATGGAGAACATCTTGGCTCTCTGTCTCTGCCAGACTAACACAACTATTTGTGGTAAAACACTTTTTCTTCTTACCTAAGACCATAAGCTCTTTCAGGCAGAAACTGTTTTTGTTGTGCACTTGGAAACAGAGAGGCCTTGATGTCACCTGGTTTTTAGGTCAGACAATTACCACGATATAAACAAAAATCCCTGCAGTAAATCACACCTGGCCACAGAGGGAAGAACACAAACAGAGCAGTAACATGCTCACAGGGAGTGTGAGAGGAGCAGGCACCATGCTGCACAGTGGCTCTCAAGTGCTCGCTGCTTGTGCACTGACCCGTCAGCTCCCACCAGCAGCGTGAGCTCCCCACAATGTGCTGAGTACAAGATGCTCTGGTGCTCAGCCACGTCACACCAGGGACTGTGACAAGTCACTGACACTGCTCAGTCTTAGCCTCAGCTTTCAGCTCACCTACGTGTGAGCTGGGAACTCAGCAGTGGCTCTGTGCCTGGAGAAACTCCAGTGGAACCAAGCCCAGCCCACCCCAGGGCTGTTCATTTATACACTGAGCTCCACTGATGTTCAGTGGGTCCTTTGAAGGACCTGCTTCAGCCAGGAAACATTTTTCTGTAGATACCCATGACAGATTTTCTGTTAGACTCACTAATCAGGTACAGCCAGGTCACTGACACCCGGGGCTTCTCCCTGCCACAGCCCATCACCACAGCCAAGACACAGGTCACTTCGCCTCTAGTCGGTTGGTTTTTTTCCCCCTTCTATTTTAAAATCAAGGGTTCTATTTCATCCTTATGAAACTGTTCCCAGACCAGTTTTCCCACTGCATGCACAGCTCTGAAATGGCCTTCAGGGGTTTCCACTCCTGTGTGCCTCGAGTCCTGGTTCCCCACTAGCAGTGTGAGTGCTGATGGATCCCAACAGTTTCAACCTTGCTCCACCAAGACAAGAAGCAACAGGCCATGCACTTGTCCTTACTAAGGCAAAAAACACTCTGGCATTTTTCATCACCTCCCAGCTTCTCTATTTGGTCCAAACTGTTAGAGCAGCACAGAGCCCCTGCAGGGCCCCTTTGGTGTAACCGTGCTCAGGTACCTGCTGCCCTCCTGACGAGCCCCTGCTCTGGTGACCGAAGCAGGGTGAGGGGACAGACCCCGAGGTGCCCTGCTCGGGCCCGGGCTGGCTGGAGCCACCAGCGGGGCTGATGACAAATGAGAAGCCAGGCTTCCAGCTGAATTTCAGTTTAGTTATTTTTGTTTTAATGTATGTGTGAATCAATTAATCCTGTCATAGAAGGGCATCGTAAACTGTGTGCCAGAGTTAATGAGTCAGACATTATCACATCATTACACCAGCTGGCATAATGTAGCATGTGTTGTTTGTCATAATATACACTGCCATGCTTAACAACCATTAATTGTTTACACGAGCAGTCATATTTTTCTTCAAAGAACCTTCAGCGACTGGTTAATATTTTGAAAGCTTCTTAAGCTAGTAACTCTTACTAGTGAAAGATAATAAAGCCCCCTCTCTGGTGAAGCTCAACAGAACGGATTTACACATAATGACAAGCAAAGCTCCATCTCCTTCATTAAGAACAACAAAAGCATGCTGATTGCAGCCAGCTCCACCAGTGCAACCTCCACTGGTCAAGGGGGCCATCGACATTACTGTCTCCACGCTGAAGCCCCCCTGCTCAGCAGGGATGAGCTGTTCCTGGTTTGCTGGAGAGCAGCACCAGGCACAAAGTGGGATTCCATCTCCCCCCGCTGTGGGAGGCACCAGCAGAAAGAGGAGGAGAAGGACAGCAGCTCAGAGCCTGGCTGGCAGGACACTGACACTGGTGAGATCCCCTCTCGGTGCTGCAGACCCCTCCACCAGCCCCAGGAGATGCTGCTGGGTCTCTGTCACTCCTCGTGCCCATCACCTCTGTTTGTCAGGTGCAAACACAGCCATCACTCTTCCTTTATCATCATAGTTTGGCTGCTACTATTTTCTTGGCTGCCTAAAGACAACATTTGGACACTCTCAGCAACAAATCCAGGTTTACCAGCTTTCTGTGAATTGGATTCAGTCCGCTTCTGGCCAGATTTGTTGGCCATATGGCTTCCCCAAGCCAAAGGCTAATAACATGTTTAAGGCCGAGCCGAGTGCCACAGCCAGGAACGCTGGCTGACCTGCAGGTACCAGTGTGTCCTTTCACACTCACGGACCTGACCTGCACTGGCATTCTGCTTTTAGAGAGACACCCGTGTGACACAGGCAAGGGAGAGAGGAAAAAAACCCAACAAAAAACCCACATTAATAAGCCACTGCTATTGACATCAACACCAGCTCTAGGGAGCCCTGAGCAAGCAAAGCTAAGGCCCTCTCTAAAAGAAGGAAAAAGGGAAATATGGAGCATTAATACCTCCAACAACCTTAATGCACCGTTACTTGGATTTAAGACACCCGTGATTCCAGCAAGTGCTAAAAACAACAGATGCTGCTCTTTTGATGGGAAGCTCACAGTCCCGCTCGCTCACCTTGTCACCATCTCGTGGGGAGGGGGACCAGAGCCACAGGTGGGGAGAGAGGACACCAAGGAGCAGCACAGGGGTGTCTGACATCCCAACCCCCTGTCCTGCTCGGCTCACCCCGTGCCTGCAGGGAGAGGACTCCCAGTACTGCTCCCTCTCGCATTCACACCCAAGGGAGACCTGGCTCCACCAAGCACTCAGGCATATGCTAATCCCAGGCATCTCAGTAGTCCTCTCGAGTCATATGCTCACGAAGAGAAGCATGTGTTGCTTCTGCTCACATTTATAGCCTGTAGCTAGCACACAGGAACAGAGTTCACCACTTACTCATCTCCACCACCTTCCTGGGCCTTCATCTTCATGGTTAGTCTGATTAGCTTTTATGTGGGTGCACTTCCTTTTTGACAAGCAGAAAAACAACACCCTACCACAGTTTGCTCTGGTCCACTCTAACATGCAGAGCCTCCTCCCACTGCTCTGTGACACCTCCCCTGCCCTGTAGGCCTGAGCAAGTGACCCTCTTGCCCATCATTCACCAAGCTGTTCAAGAAAACCTCGAGCATCATGGTGTCTGCTCCACTCACACTGTAACCCTGAGTCCAGAGGTCTCCATATCCTCCAGGGGTAGCCAGCCCACTTGACTGGCACAGCTGCCCTGCTGGTTTCCCCAGGGGAGATGATCTGTGCAGCAAGGGCTTGGAGAGCCTGATGCCTTAATTCCTGCTTAGCAGCACCTTAATCAATCCAGAGGCACGCTGGTGCCAGCAGAGCCACTCGGGGGGACATGAGCCTTCCAGGGAGAGGTTTCATCCCTTCAGAGGAGACATCCCAAGAGTACAGCAGGAAGACACTGGAACCAGCACATACACTTAGACCAATGGTCGATTGGGAAGGAGAATGGGGCAAAAGGAGCTGTTTTCTCACGAGTGAAGCACCTTGACTGCACAACGAACCAATATTTACTCAACAATATTAGGTTTGGGTTTTGTTTTAACGTAAATGTAAAAACATCAAGTGAAAACCCAAACAAACATCGTGCATGACCCAAAACATTTTCTCCAGAGTGTTTTTTTTCAGTCTGTGTCATAACTAAGCAGATCCCAGGGTGGCAGATTCTTCAAATCAAAGAGTTCACAGCATCTTGTAGAAATCAAGCAAGCACAGGCCCAAGGAACACTGATCTGCATGTCTGTAAGAGATCTAGGGAAGGAGGATCCAAGCATGCATCACACCTGATATGCCATATGTCTGAGGATATACCCAACCCAGATGAGAATATGAAGGAGGATTCTTATTTTCCTAATGAAATTGAGCCCAGGGAAAGTCATGTCAGATCCATATCCCCCCTATCCATCTTGAGGAAATGATTTTACCTCTTAGTTGGACTTAGGGTAATTGTATAAAGGCTTCCAATCTCTGAAATCTGTAATGAAATCTGTAATCCTGACCTGCTGGATATGAGCTATACAATTACTCTTGAGTATATTTAGAGCAAATAATCCATCCCCACAAAGCTCCAAATATTCGTCGCTTCTGATGCACGACACCATGTCCAAGGGTCTGGATTAGAGTGACTTGGGCCACAAGGTGGGAGGCCACATCTGACTTCAGCTAAGCCCTTTAAGGGAGCTCATCCCCTCCTTTTGACAGCGTTTGAGACATACTAAGTCTTTGGTTGAATCAATATCTATTGTGCGGGAGCAAAAAACAGGGAGATTAACCAACAGAACAAAAAAGCCAAATAACAGAAAGCCACACAACAGCCAGAGCAGCCTCCTCCTTGTGAGCCAGCACAGAACCCACACCGAGCAAGAGCCAAAATGCACCAGTGCTGATCACTTTTGTCAGCCACACCAGCAGATGAAGGGCTTGCTGGTGACAAATGGTGTCATCCCAGGCAGTCTAACAGGGTGAAAGCTCCCTTTGCTGCTCCTCAGCTATCCACAGCTCTCCGTGGAGTCCAGTTCTCCCAGAGCCACACAGGGCTCCCAATAACCCTTTCTGAGGGCAGCTCAGAGGTTGACAGAGACAGAGGCACACAAAGCACAAATGGCCCCACGCCAAATCAACCCAAAGCCTCCCATGGACTTCCATGGATACTTCATTTGCACCAAAATGGAAATAAGGCTTGATCTTGCACCTCACGTTCCACAGGATCTGCAGTCACTGACTTAACCAGGGGTGGAGAAGCGAGCTTTCCTCAAGCTCACCTCACAGAGTAGGTAGGCTGAGCCTCAGCTCTAGCAGATTATCCCTGGGAAAAGACACCAGCTATCAAGACAAGCCTAACCACCACCAGAAATGCAGCCCTGAGTCCCCAGTGCTCCAGGCACAGCATGGCTAAGGACACAGCATAACTAATGACAGGCCACAGCCATAATCCATACACAGTAAGGGTCAGGGAAGCCACTGAACATGGTATTAACCACACCACTTTAGAATCAGAGAATGTTTAGGGCTGGAAGGGGCCTCCAAAGGTCATCTAGTGCAGCCCCCCTGCAGGGAGCAGGGACACCCTC
>JANHGL010008492.1:0-32071 GCA_024611195.1 Ceyx melanurus
ACGAGGAGCGGCGCGCACTCCGCACCCCGGAGAGTTGTGTCGGAAGGCTCCGTGCTATGGCGAGGCTGCGGAGAAGCAAACTAGCCGCTGGATTTCTATTACTTTTCCAGTGCCTGAGCGAGCGCTGCCAGCTCGCCGGCGGGGAGACGCCGAGGCAGAGCCGCGGTAAGTCAGAGCGGTACCTGCCGGGCGGGGCTGGGCCGGGCAGCGCCGCGGATCCGGGGCAGAGCGGTCGGGGAGGGCCGGGGTGGAGGGACCGAGGTGGAGGGGCCGGGCCGCATTCCCGCAGAAGCGGCGCGGTGCGGACTCCGCCGGTAGCTCCTCGGGCCGCGTACCCGGAGAGGGCAAATGCAGTTTTGGGATGAGCTCCCCCTTCTTCCGAGAGAGGCCCCGGAATAGCTGCGGTCCCGGCTTCTCAACCTTTCTTCCCTCGACTTTTCCGGAAAGAGCTCTCCATTACTTTTTTTGTTTGTTTAATATGTGAATAGATAGATAGATAGATAGATAGATAGATAGATAGATAGATAGATAGATAGATAGATAGATAAGAATTGGGGACTTTACTCCTTTAACAAATGCACCCCACGATCACGGTGAGCCGCTGCTCTTCCTCTCCCGAACCCCTTCGCCGGGTCCCTGGAGCCTCCTCCTCTCGGTGCCCAGCCGTGTACGAGACTCCGCTCCAGCGCCGGGAAGGGAGGGATGGAGACCCCGGCGCCCCCGGGGAGCTGCGGGCCGGGGCCACCCCGGCAACATCCCCCTGCTCGCCCGCGGCGGGGCCCCGCTGCTCTCCCGGCAGCCAGCCGTGGAAGGGAAAGCAAAGTTTCCCTGCAGATTCTGCCTGGGAGAGCTAGCGGGCACTCTCCTCCCCCGCGGAAGTCGGTAGCTTGCAGCCTTCCCTAGAAACCAGGCGTTGAGAGAAGGAGCAAGATAATGGAAGAAGCCCCCCAGGGCTCTAGGACCTGTTCGTTAGGAGCGAAAGGCTTGCTCTGCTGAGGAAGTTTTCTTGTGGTAGCATTAGGGTGCTCTTGGTAGACCTTGTTGGTGACACCTGTTAATACATGACACACAGCACCTGTAGTGCTTTCTCTCCAGCCACCTTTTCCCCCTGCGTGAGGTTCCCTTTTGATCATTGAAGCCTCTGTATCCCTCATTCTTGTGCTGAGAAAAGCTGCTGAAGGAACGCTTGGCCCGTTTGCAGGTAGATATTTAAGGAACAAGTGAGGAAAGTCGTGGGTTTTGTGCGTCAGGCGACCTTGCAGCAGCAGCTTCTAGCTTATTTTCAAAAGCTGTGTCTTTATATTTGAAATACCAGACAGATTAGTATCAGCTGAAACATGCCCACTGGTCTCCTTGGTGCCACAGAGCTGCCCCTTCTTCCTTTTCTGAAAGGTTTGATACAAATGTGAAGAGTTTTGTGGTCACGTCGTAACTGACCCGAGCAAGAGACGGGAGTTTTTTTTTTAAATGCCTGGTGCGATAATATGCCAGCCAGAGCGGGGATTTTCCCAGGCAGGGGTCTGCCGCTGAGTTGGGGAATTGCTAGATGACAAGGTAGCTCAGCAGGTTGCTGGGGCTCACATGTCACTTGGGGCCAAAGGGCAAAAGCAGGAGACTTTTCATGTAGTGCTGCAGAATTCATGTCGCTGCTCTCAGGGCTGTAGACAACACAGGGTGGTGTTTGTTAATAGCAGTTATAAGGGAAAGTGTGGTGGGGAGATTAGAGAATTGGTTTATGTTGTGTGCTAGCGGACTGAGTTTGTGAAGTTTATCAACCTTCCAGACATTGTGTCCAGAAAGGCAAATGTTAGTGCTGACTGAAATACAACCTAACAGTGGTGGGCAAATAATTACTGCACATCACTGATTGAGGCTAAGTTGTAGCAGTTGTGAATGCCTGCACCAGGAGGTGCTAAACAGACCCACAAACAGCTTGCTTAACCCTAAATCATCCATTATGTTGTGTCTTCCTCAATGTGATATGAAGTATTAAGGAATTTATAATCAGACAATTATTATTTTGATATTTAGTGCATTCTGAAGAAAATATATCAAGCGACTGTTTTCTTAAACTAGTAAAATGTGTAATGTGATGTCAGTTTTGACAGCTAGATGTTTATAGCTTTGGTGTCTTTCCTTTCCCTGTTGGTTAAAAAGTCTGTATTATGACAGCAATACTTGAATATTACCATAATCAGAGGTATCTTTAACACGTTTGTAATTTATTTTGGTTTTAATAATGCTCTTTGAAAATGCAGTGAGAGACTGTCAAAGCAATGAGAAGATCATGTAAAGCCAGGCAAATTCAAGTTCTGTAAGCCAAAATAAAAAGTGCTGCTTCAAAGTTCACTGTATTTAGCATCTACTCTGTACCTTTAGACTAGCTCAGATAAAACCTTTAAGGAATTAAAGTAAGAAATAAATCTTTGAAGTAGCTACCAATTCTTAAAGGGACACAGTTTTGACATATTCTTTGAATATTCAGTAACAAAACACCTTACTGAATTTGAGTGAAACAACAGTATAAAGAAATGGAAACTTTCAGTATTCCCTGGCAGAGCTGGAGTCAGGGGAGAATTTTTCAGGATGCTACCAGAGGGATGTGCCACGATTCCAACACAGATGGAAAAAAACACACAGGCAATTTTTGCCATTTCCTCATCATTACCTTTGTGGCTGAAATCAGGTCAGATCAATTCAAGTCGAATAATTTTCTAGGCACGATGGAACTTGTCTGGCTGCCTCTGGATATTTTTGAAATGCAGATTTGTGTGACCAAGGCGTGAGGCTACACTGACAGAAGTGGGGCTGTCCCTGCTAGAGGGCATGGCAGCTTCCTGGTGGGATGTAGCCTTCCCTGGGAGCAGTCTGTCCATCCATCCATCCTCCTCCCTTCTGCTGGCTAGAGCTTCAGTTTTGCTGACAAAAATGCTCCATACCAAAGATGAAGGTGCTTAAATAAGGTTGTGTGTATGTGTGTTTTACAGTAACCTAACTGACTATCATGAATTTAGTGAATTGAAGCAATTGGTCTTTTGAAAGCTCACACATCAAAGACTCCCAGTTGTTTAAGTGAGGGCTTACTGCTTGTTGAATTTTGCCACAAGAAGCCTTGAAAATGTTGCATACTTTTGGAAATGCTGTAAGTCAGAAGTAGGAGGCTGATACAGTAATTTTTCTTCTGTCACAGTATATTCCAGAATCCTGGTATAGTTTATATTCATTGAACTGCTGCTGTCTCCAGACATCAGCATTCAGAGAGGGGTACAAGTATTTTTATGGGATAAACTACTATTAAGGAGTGCTTATCTAGCATTTATCTGCTGCTGAAATAATCAAATTATCTTTATTGTCTGAGCTTTACTCTGTGTAAAAAAAAAACAAACACCAAAAAAACCCCAAACCAAACAAAAAAGCCCCAACCCAAACAAACAAAAACCAAGCCCCACAACTGAAACCAAACTTTTGTTGTTACTTGTTAGGACTTTCAGCTTTATCTTAGGAGTACCAAAACAAATACAGTATTAGACAACAGCTACATCAGTTTTTTTTTTTTAACTTTACATTCGAAAGTATTTTCTAACATGATATGTAAATAAGGATAATGTTAGAGATCCTAGTGACATTTGAGAGTAAATTCTATTTATATATCATATATTTTACAAGGAATCATCTTTGTAGTTGTTTGATTTTTTTTATTTGTTTGGGGTTTTTTCAATTTTCACCCTTGTTCTTCCTTTTAATTTTTTTGTGCTTTTTGTCATTATCATCTCCTCTGAAAGGGTGGGTTCAAATGTTGCTAGTAAGCAGTGGATAAATTAAGGCTATGATAAGGCTGACTTAGGTATTAAATTCAGTTTCACAGAAACTCATTTCCACAAATTCAGAGTAAGATCAATACTCATAGTTCATTGAAGGTTTGAAAGTCTCTGGGGGAAAACAGTGGTTTTGTTTGGCTATAAATATGCCTCTTCAGATTTTATCCTCATGTAGGCTCTGGCAAACGCTAGACTCAGACATGAGGTTTTGTCTGACACTTCACTTGAGTTGATTAATAACAGGGAAACTAGCTCTCTACACTGAAAACAAATGTAGAAAATGAGGAAAAGGTATCTATATTTTGAAAAAGTTATTTTGTTCTGGGCAACAATTTATTAGCAACACATACAGGCCATTTAGAGCAATAACCTGGTACAGTATCTGCTGCCTTGCTGAATACCAGATTCCTCTAAAAAAAATTGCATTTCAGGATGGCTATTTTCCTGTGGAAGAGGCTTCTGAGACCATGATGGAGGTCTCAGAATAAAGAAATTCATTATGTCAGTTGCAGACTTTTGTTGAGTTAGCATTCTTAGTAAGGACTTTTTGGTGCATTTTTGGTGGATCAGTGCTGCTGGTCTCTTCATCTTCACAGACCTCAGGAAACAGAGAGATTTGGACATGAAGCTTGTGTTTTTTTGCCACAGACAAGGTAAAATTTTATTATTAAAAGAAATAAGTATCATTTGACTCTGCTTTTGATAAAAGTCACTGAAGTTTCATTGACTGCTTAAAGTACTGAGCAGTTCTGATGCTGGTAACCTTGAAAGCACTGGGAAAAAGAAAGCTCCACAGCAGCCCCAGTTTCACAATTTATCAAGGCTGGAGGCTCCAACTAAGAGCACAGCTGAGGTAATTGGTGTGAGTGTATTTTTTAATTCCTGGTATGGTTTATGCTTACTAAGGAAAGTGAATAGCAAAGCAATTTAAGAAGGCAGTAGTTAAGTGTGTGCTGGAGACTGTCAAGTGAACAAAAGATAATTTGATGGAAACATTTCTTGTCCTCCACGAGCAAATGTTGCAGGCTTGCCATCAGTGTGAAATGATTATCCAGCTATTAGGTTTGAGGGCTGAGCTAGTGTTAATGCAGTGCAATTGGCAGTTGTCTTATTTACCAAACTGGAGAATTGCATAATCACAGCAGGAACTGGAAGAACCCAGAAGATTACTTTCCATGGAGAAGTATGCAGAGAAACCATGCTAAGTGCACATGGGCTTTGTTTTTGTTTGTGGCTTCTGACAAATGAGCATAAACCATTGCCCTGAGGTAATGTTTGTGAGCTGGGTGCTGTGTCTCATCATGGAACACTTCCCTCCTTCCTCCTCTTCTCTTTCTCCTGACCCAACTAATAAACATAGCTTCAGTTAGCACTCCTTGCTGTCAACATTGAGCAATCACTTGTGCTGTGTCCTTGCAAATTCTGAGTTTGAAAGGCCTTATGTAACATTTTCATCTCCCTCAACCAAAAGGCAGTATGTAGGAGTGTGTTTGCAAGTTGGATTTGGCCCAACCTTTTTCTCTTCTGAAACAGGCAAATGGAGCAGTTTCTTAGGCCAGACCCAGGATAAGGCTTGATGTTTGAGTCAGACAGAAGTAGCAAACATCTAGATACATCAAGAGAAATGTAAGGATTAATGTGATGATAGATGCAAGACAAGATGACACAAGAGTGATCCATCTGCTCTACTTGACAATGCTTAGATCCCAACAGGAATAATTCTTTCCATTTCAGGTACTGCACTTTAAGAAATAGACAGTGTCATACGAAGAAAAAAAAAAGAACACTGACAGAAAGAATAAAATTCAGAGATGACGTAGTAAGCAGCTTCAAGTGTGTAAAGGGCTTCCACAGAGAAGAAGGGAATAACTTGTCCTCAACAAGTAATGACTTGAAGCAAGTTAGCCTGCTAAATGTGAAGTCTAGGGGAGTAGGTTGTCTGAGTTGTCTTCATCACTGGAACAGGTTAGATGAACATATGGCTGAAATGTCATTCTGTCCTGAAACACCTTCCTTGGAGCAAATGGCTGAACAATGTGACCTTTCAAGGTCTCATCCCACTATTTTGAATAATTCTGTGTGGGTAGGTTTAAGTAGACAAGGGTTCACCTTCAACTCTGCAGCTAGGTAAAATAGAAGAATGAATTCAAGTGCTCTCTTAGCTTGGGGCCTCTGTCTCTCATTTGTCAATGATATATGTGTCTTTAACATGATTTTAACATACACTTTCGGTGGCTGCAGACAAGGTAAAGACATTTAAAATGCTGCTTTAGTTCTATCTATAATGTAATGAAATAAGGCTTTAAAAAATTGATTTTGTTCTTACTTGATTTAAAACTTTTTTAATATGAACACTACTTAGGTTCCATTCTAAGCAGACATTGTTTTTGTTTGTTTTTTTCTTGTTATTTTTGTAGTGAGTTTTTTGGACTTTAGGCAGGAATTACTGATATCATGTCATTTTCCTGAATGAAAAAATCCTTAACGTGAATAGGGAGAGTTCCACGAATGGAATATATAAATCTTTCCATTTAACCTATCTCTGGTAGTGTTTCAAGTACTTGCTAGGAACACTGGACCTTTTCTTTATAGATGTAATTAAACTGTGCCAAAGGGCTGCTTATGTTACAGGGATGCAATGCCATTTGTATTTTTCACTGCAGATTTCTTAACTGCTGCAGTCAGTAGGACAGATTCTGTTGGAAGTTTCATCTGCATTTAGTAGCAGAATAGCATGCAGTGGTTCTCCAGTAATAAGCACTTTAAGTTGCATTTATTTTTTTCTTCTTTTCAGTCATTATTGTTGCTTTTTTGTTGTTGTGGGGTTTGTTTGTTTTTTGGCTTTTTTTATTCTCCCCTTTGTTCCTAATGTGAATCCTGCAAATATTAAATGGGCAATACTGCATCTGGGCTGAATAATTACAACAAGAGTTGTTACTAGGCTGACTGTAAAAGGCAAGTATAATCCATTGTAACTTCAGTGTTTTCTGAAGGGTGAAGTGTTAAAGTGAGAAGACATCACTTGGCAGGTTCTTCTTTTGATGAGTCAGAAGTTGAACTAGCAATCCATTGGAAAATGCTGCATTGGCTTCCATAGAGTATTGGGAGCCACTATGAGTCTTTATTACTATAGTTGATCCATTATATTTTCCAGAGAAGTGACTTCTGTTTAATACTACCAGGTTTTTTTGCAGGCTTAGTCAAAAAATGTTTAACAAAACAAGTGGTTGAAATTGGAAAATGATGTATAAGTTGACAGATTAATGTCAGATGTTTCAACTGGGAAGTGTCAAAACAAGTAATTTGGAGTATTTTCTTTTGATGATGATAAAATGTCTCATGTCAGTTTTATTTTTTGGTTTGTTTTGACTTTTAAATTAGAATTATTATATTAGGATGTATAAGCATAGTTGAAAAGCACTTCATTTTGAAGTTTGTGTGTGTATATATACATATTTTTCATTTCATATCCAAAAATTGAATGTTTAAATCAGAAAAAGATCAAAATTTCTATTTAGGATGGGAAAATAACTTTCTAATCTCTAATGGAGACGTCTAGATGTTAGGAATTTGGCTATGTACTGTAAGCCTTGTAAGAACAGACCATTTTATCTTATATAAACCTTACTTTTATTTGATGACAGTAAAGGGGGGAATGGCTGGAAAGAGAAGCAATCATCTTGATCATCCAGTGTTGTTTTACTTCATGGCATATGTCTCATTCAGGTTGCTTCTTGGTTAATAAGATATTCATGAAGCAACCAAATTAAGAGAGAGCACATTTTCCAGATTGTAGCTGCTGTAAAGATAATAGATTTATGGTTTATTTGCAGTGAAGGCATTTATGGACTAGAGCTTTAGCATTTGGTGTATTGCAGAAACCTGACCTCAGTATCAATACAATTTATTACTGGATTCTATTTAAACATATATGCACTGGTTTAAGTTGTAGTCTCAAAACAAAGAAAATGGGTATGGTGAATTACCATTATAGATCATCATCAATTCTGGTTTCCATTTACTTTTTAGTACATCTGTCATTCATTTTCTTTAAAAACAGTGTTTATGAATTAAGTATATGTAATGCAGTGCTTTTTAGTTTATTATACAAGAGTTAATAATTGAAATATGTAGTTGTATGCTGTGGAAGAAGTACACAGCTTTTCATGGTTGCATTCAACCACTGAAAACCAAAGGGGTCTTTCCTGTATCAAACATGAAGGTAAGGAAAACCCTAATTGCTTCCAATCTGGCTAATGTTAATGTACTTACCCTTCCAAACCTTCTCATTCATTTCTAATACTGCAAGCTTCCAGAGACCTTTTCATCTTAAAAATATTCAAAATTTTTTAATTTCATTATGCTTTCTTTGAAAGCTTGTCTGTCTTTACCTGTTTTGGCTTAGCCTGTTTTTCTCTATCATTTTTTTACCTAATATGCTTGGCTTTTTCAGTCCTTGTTCTGTTTCATATGCATGATTACATGGGCATTTATTGCCAAGTTGGTAATACTGGTGTTGTTTCAATTCAGAGCCATTTCAGAATAGCATAAATGACCTGCAAAATGTCTCTTCCTATAGTAAGCTACCATTATCTTTTGTCAGCCTCTTGAGCTAGCCACATATACATCCTGAAAAGCAGTCTGGTGTTTAAAAGGAGGCAGGTTATACTCTCCCTCAGTTGAGAAGCCTGAGGATTGGCAATTCAATCAGCCCCAAACTTTCTACTTACTTGAATTTTGGGTTTTTTTGTTTGATTTCCTGAATAGGAGTTTGTGCTATTTCAGCTTCTTGCACTAATTTTAATAATTTCACATTTTCTTATACTTCAGGTTTGAATCCAGCTTGTGTTCCTAGCTTTAAGCACTCTGAGGTTCAACCCCAGACTTGAGATTCCCATCCCTTGTCAGCAGGCAGTTACACTCTACTCCATTGCTGTTTGCATGCCACACAAAATTCTCTTCAAACTTTCTTAATTACTCCCATAATCATCATAGCTATGCTTTGCACTTTATTTATTAGCATTCTTGTTCTTGGGAGATGTCAGAGAAGTAAGGCAACCTCCTAATTTTACAAGCAGGAAGGTGGTTTTGAAAAAGTGACTACCTTGTCAAAGTTAAAAATGCATTGTTCATGTCTCAGAGTGTATGAGTTCCTCCTTCTTTTCTGCAATAACCCAGTTATTGAGTTTCCCCTTGCTTCACCAAATTTAGGGCTATAATTTATCTCTCCATTCTCATCCTTGAATTCCCTAATCTAAGGTTTTAAATCCCAGTCAGACCTCTGATCAAATAACACATGTCTGTCTGGCAAAAAAAAAAATAAAAAATAAAAATCCATATTGGATTTGGCCAACAGCTCTTATGATGCAGAGACAGAAAAGCTTAGTTTGGATTAATGTAGATTTTGCCACTTGTGTTGTTGCTCTCCTCTCCCATGCTTGCAACAGGAGAGGGATGTGTCTCAGATGTTTATACAGCAGATACCAAACTGCCACATTTTTTAGTATAATGTAGTAAGTTTCACTCTAAAACACAAGTGTGTCTGGAGGACAGAGAAATATTGGGTCAGATTTCTGCTGGTTGGGACTTCAGCAATTTGGAAGGATTATGTCCAAATCTTTTTGGGTTTGCCATCGAGTTCTTGGAGAGAAGAGAATGATGGTGTTTCACAAACTGTAAAATTATTTTTTCCTGTAATTAAACTTTGAGAATAACAATCCAGATTCAGTAATTACTAGTCAGAAGAAAGATTTCCAAAGCAATTGGTTTGCAGCAGTACTGGCTTGAATTCTTTGTTTAAAAAGCTTATCCTCAGGAAATAAGCATTGCAAAATATAGAATATTATTATTTTAGTGCTCAAATATGATAGCAGTTTTTTACTGGGAGTGTATCTTCATGAACTTCTAAGCAGGAAGATTTTTGACAAATGCTGTATAATACATGGATTTATACTGTGTCCACGTACCATTCTGTGCCTCTGATGCTATAAATCATGCTGAAGTTTCCTGTAATGTATCTGGCTGAAAACAGAACTGATAGATCTTCTAATGCAATCAGTGCTTTTCAGTGTCTGCTGGTTTATCACTGATGCTGGTTTCTGTTTGCTCTGCAGAAATAGTGATAAGTTTAAAAAGCTGGATTTAAAAAACCTGTTGTTCTTAGCTTGCAAAGTGTATGAGTTTCCCTCCCCCCACCTCATTTGAAAAGAGATTTACTTTGACTTGATTGCTACCTCCCCATACCCTTGTAGTGGCTAACAGCAATTGGGGTTGGTACTTTGTTGTTGTTGTTTTGTTGTCATTTCTTGCTGTGGTTTTTTTTTTTTTTTTTTTTTTTTTTTTTTGCTTGGTTGATTCCTTTTTTTTTTTTTTTTTTTTTTTTTTTTTGAGATGCATGAACTAAATAGTCAGAATTTATGATCTGTATATGAGGGACTGAAAAGTGACCTGATCTTGAGAAGCAATAAGCACACACAGCTCACATCAAATTTAAGTGTAGACACTTATTACATGCTACTTCTTGAATACAAATTTATGGTTTATTGTTCTATTCTTTACACAGAGTTGCTGTTGGCTTCAAGGGATGACCCAGAGATGTTACTGAATCACATTTTTTATCCTAGGCAGATGTAGATAATAATCTGAAGGTGAGGTGTCTGGGATAGGAAGTTATGTTTAGCTTTATCTGCAGGAGTTTTCTGTAGTTAGTGTACACTGTAAAATAAAAACAAACCTTCACCTTCCCATGTTTATATTCAAATTTCATGGCACAGCTTAGTGGGGGTGTGTAACCAAGCCAGTATTCCAATTGAAATTTAAAAACTCTGAGGCTGGGGAGATTTTCCACTGTCTGGTTATGTCTTGCACTAACATAATAATGTTTTATTGATCATCATAAGTCTCCTGCAGTTTTTAACTTCACCTGTGTAATTATCTGAGAGCCTTTGAGACTGATGATGCTACATGTGTAGAGCAGGACAGTTGGCCATTTGTTCAATAATCTATTGTTTGCAGATCTAAGTTAAGTGTTTTAGGCTTTTAAATAGAATTCAAATCCAAGTTGAGGTTTTCCATAAAGTATGAGAGGGCAAAGAGAGGAAAGATGTAAATTCCTTATAAAAAGAAAAATAATTACCAACCCTTGCAAGTCTCATTTTGGCACAGCACCTAAAAATGCAGCTGAGGTGTGTGCTTGAAGAGAAGCACACATGTAAAATCTTCACTGAACTGACTTGTGGAGAACATGCTGGTAGGATTGCTGTTTATTGGGCCTTTTATAGCTAGAATTTAGGAAAAGAAGTGGTTAAATTCTGCCCTCATACTTCAGCACAGGCAGAGTTTACTCCTAGAAGAGCAGCCTGTGCCAATCTGAAGAGTCTTTAGCCCACAAATCCTTCCCTCTAATTGTGCACTGTGCTTAACAAGCCTTGGTGTGTATGAAATATTGCAGTGTGGGATCTTTGGTCACAGTGCAGCTAGAGACCACTTCCTCATGGGCTCTGAGCAGGGCTTGTGTGCTCCTAGGAGAGAATGAATGGGAAGGATTTTTACCTTGGGACTGCAGTTACTCATTAGACTCTTCTGAAGGTAAGAGGGATTTGGAAGTTGAAAAGTTCTGCTTGCCTGGTTCATTGCTGATGTTTATGTTTGTATCATCTGCTTATAATTTATGATAATGGGTTTAATTGTAAGGGTAAAGGAAGTGCATTGGCCTTCAGAAGGAAGAATATATTGAATTTTCTTCAAAATTGGAAGAATAGGAGCAAGAAGAGCAGAATGCATGGGTTGACTGAGAGCTGTCAGAAATTTGCTGGGCAGGCAGGAAAGGTCTGATTCAGTTCACTATACATTTCAGCAGGTGTGTTAATTCTGTGGGGCTATTCAGCCTGACAGTATAGAGGAAAGAGATCAAAAGATCCCTGTGGATCCAAAAAAATAGGTTACTTTGAGGACAAATATTCTGCTTCTTTAATTTAAATCTGTAGGGAGACGGAGAGCAGAGATAGGAAGGGATATATTCAGAAGCTCTGCAGGGAAGCAATGTCCTTTTAGGGGAAAACACTGCATTTTCTATTCTAATTCAGTTTCTTTTTCAGTCTTTACAAAGAAGTAAAAAAAAAAAAAGATAGCTTCTCTGATTCTGTACTCTTGGAAATCATAGAAACGAGGAGCTGTCTGTTGCAGTGTTTAAGGAATGTCAGAAGCTTCTTAATTATATAGGACAGGTAAACTGGAAAAAAAAAGGTTTCCAACCTGTATCTTCCTGCCAGATGACTGCTCTTATCAATGGCTGCCTTGTAAAAAAATTATCTGAGGAATGAAAAGACTTTTTGTCTGGGTCTGTGCTGGGCTATGCTTCTGGGCATTCAGGAGCAATGCTTCCTTTTTCATTCCTGAACACCTGGTTTAGCAAGGCATCACAGGATGGGGGATGGGCAGGCCAGGAAGGCAAAGTGGGGCCTTTCTGCACTGTAGCACTTCTTCAAAGATACAGTTATTTATACACTCCTATAAACATGCTTTTCTGAGGGGGAAAGAGGAAAAAAAAAAAAAGAATAATGATGATAAACTTAAGTACAGGCTGAGTTCATTTGGCCTTATGTTAATTTTCTTTATACTTGAGCAACAGTGGTTTAACTTGTAGCTTGACAGAGTGTCCTCTGACCATTATTGAGGCACTGCAAATCCCAGCAGAAAGCACTAAGATATAACCCAAAATAATGGCTTCATTATGAATGGGATGCTGAACTTAAATGTGTTCTGCTGTCACTGCACATCCCTGTGCAGCTGGGGACTGTATTTCCTTAACTTCTTAACTGACATGCTGGATCATTTATCTTTGTTTGCTAAGGCAAATTGCTCCAGTCTTCATCTTTTCCAGGAATCCTAAAATGTGTTTCTAGTTCAAAGCTGCCCATCCCCCTCCACTTGCTCTCTATCAGTAACAAGGCATCTCTGCTCTTACTCACTTTGGGATTTTGATACCCACCTGTCAAAGTATTAGTAGGAAGTTCATTGAACTATAGCTATTCCTGCTGTTCATATTTATCCAGCCAAATGACATTTGAAGAGTAATAGCTTTCATTTGCAAACTCACTGAGAAATCCCATGTACATTTCATGATTTAGAGTCATGTCATGTGCTTTTTCTCCCTCCCATCCCTCTTGACATTTATGCTGCAATATATTTTACTTAGCGTTTGTGGATTTAGAATGGATGGCTTTGAATTTTTAAATTACTGTTTATAAGCATTTCTATAGGTCCCATCATCACCATATATTAAAGTCCTTTTTTTCACAGTACTGATGGATTTAGCCACAAAACTGTCATGTCCAATAACTGCTATTATTTATTTTCCTTTTACCAATGGAGCATCGGAGTACTGAAAGACTTGCCAATATCACACATACCAGTTTTGGTGTAGGCACAAGAAAAAAAAATCTTACAATTCTAACTTGTGTTTTCATATTTTACCTTCAGAGCAAACACTGTATACTTCATAGTGATGGAACAATAGACTTAAAATTGAATATGCAAGAACTACTCAGGAAAACACAAGCCAGTATCCTCTTCACAATTTCTGTCAGAGCTCCACCATCCTGACAATAGCTCTTTAACTTCCATTTAAGTATTTGGCAGTCCAAGGCTGGGCTTTTCCTCTCTCTGTTTCTGCAAAATGTCTTTCAAGCCTACTGCTGAGTAGAGCTGCATACTCTTAAAGTAACTAGGGAATATTTTGCTTCTATGGGGATACTAATACACACTTTAAAAAAAAACAACCCAACAGCCCCCCAAAACAGACCATCCATATAAAAAACAAAATTCAAAACCTCACCTCTGTGTAAACTCATTAATTATGGATCGTATTTATTTACCATTTGAGATTTTTGAAAACCTTCCTATGATTTTGTTGTCCTCTTTCACATCTTTTTTTTCTTTTTAGTTTTTGCTTTAATGCTATTAGCAAGAAATTGAAGTGGCAGTTATGTGAGGCCAAAGGAACAGGAAGAGATCCTTGCTGTCCTGTATCAAAGGCTTGCCAGAGAAGTAGAAGCCTAGAAGGGTCTAGGCTTATGTTCAGCATCTCTTCCATCTATATGAAGGAGATAAAGGCCCAAGAAATCTCCTCAGAATAGGAAAAATCTGGAGAAATGCCATAGCCCAAGGAGAGTTAAATGACATTTTTTCCAAATTCTCTCTGCAGGTGCATTTCACTAAGAGCCTAAGTTCCTCTGCCTCAGTTTGAATGGACAAAAAGAAAAAGCATGTGACTCCCTAACCTACACATGGCTTATAAATGAAATGTACCTGATTCCTGATCTTTCATTAATTACACTAAATATTCACACGTAGCAAAAAGCTGGCTTGGTAACTGTGATGTTGGGACCTACAAGCAGCAGAGCTTCTTCAAAGTTTAAGCTCCAATAGTAGAATAACCTCGTATTCTTCAGGGTGTGAAGCCCAGCACAGTAACTTTTTGGATTCTTTCTTTTACCTGAAGATTGTATAGTGTGTAGCCTAGAAATAAATACATAAAACATTAATCAGCTTAGTTTACCATTAAAAAAAGATATGCCAGGTTGCTGAAGAGTTTTTCCTAAAGAAATGTCAACCAAGAAAAGGCAGCCAAATGTGAATTGTTAATTTTCTTGTGCAATGTATGCAGCTGAGCATTTAATCTAATTTATAGGCCTTATGCAATATAAAATTAATGACTTGTACGATTTATTTTAAGTTCTGCTATAAATTAAATGCATCATCTAGATGTTTTTCTTTTCTCTAAAGAATAATTATCTGGTTTGGAAATTTAATCAAGTCATCAAGTAAAATTATTGTCTCCACTCTGAAAGATATATAATTGTCCGTATATTTAAAGGAGATTTACAGGAAAAAAGATATTAAAAGTTTTTTTAATTCTTTGCTTAATAATTTCCATGAAGCGTGCTCCATTTAGCTTGGAATGTCTGGTTTTACAATAACCACAGCATATTTAAGCAAAACTGAAAATATGAGAATTAATAAGATAAAATTAACTTATAGTTATGCCATGCATTTTTCTGACTGTTACTGTACAGTTCCCTAAGTGCTTTATCTTGGCATTTAGTGCTGACTTCAATGTGAGCTAAATGCCCCAGATCTCCTTAAGCCCTTCTAGATATTTAGTATATATTTTTCATTTAGCTTAGGCAAGTTTACTTGCTGTTCACTTTTAATAATACCAGGTAATGTGAAGGTTTTGCAGCTTGGTAAGCCTTTCATGTGGGAGCAAATTGAATTCCAGCCATTTAGTCTTTTAAATCGAAATAGAAAATATAATGGTCAGTTGTGGTACACAATGTCTTCTGATCAGTAGTCCCTTGTACTCACAGGCCATTTGAGTATGTGTTTCTTGAAGAACATTTCCCATCAGTTCCTGAACTGCTCAGCTCTGCAGCTCTTGCTGGCCTGGGAAGCACTGTGCTGATTGTACAAGGGGCTGCCAGGTCTTATGATCCTGTTTGTTTTCTGCTGCTAAATATCATTTAAGGAAATGCAGTATGTCATTACTGTGTCAGAAGGATGCAAAAAAAATTAGAAATATTTAGAAGGAGCTGTAGGACATCATAGATTTCTAAGATGAAAATATTTATTAACCCATTTTGACTGGTACTCAATTGCAAGTCATTTTGTCATCAGTGTGTAACCTCATATAAACATACAGATAGAAGGGGACTGTGTAGGTATATGTAATATGTGCTTGTTTGTTTATATAGGTGTATTTAAAGACAAGACCCTATATCAGTTACATATTACATTTTCATTGTCTTTTCTTTCTTTGCTTAATTATTTACTGGTTTTCACAGTCTCTAAAATAAGGATGTTACTTAGTTCTCAGAGGTACCATCCCTTTTACTGTTCTAAGACCAAATTCCAGTTTTGCTTTCATTTATTGATACAATGTGATGTATTCAGGAAAGCAGAACCCTCTTTATCCTAGCTTAACTGCTCTTTTCAGTATATTTTTTATACTCAATACATATCGAAGTGATAAATATATAGAAAGCTACAAGAGCATCTAGTAATTATCTTTACTTGAAGTGTACTTGTACTTTCCAACTTTTCACTTAGTACCTCATAGTGTTCCTAATAGCACCTCATAGTACATGCATATAAAATGACTGCATGAGGAAGTCAGGGTTCTTCCATTCACTTTTTTTTTTCCTCCTAGTCCTTATACTATCAACTTCTTCCATTGATGATAATTGTACATTGCTACACTTAAAGATTTAAGATTAATAAGATTAATAAGATTTATAGCTGTCCCTGATGGAGCAGCCAGAGTCCCTCTGCTTACAGTGACTGGCTGAAGCAAAAGAGGATGAAAGCAGAGGAAGGTCATGGAGCTCTCCAGTGAAGGAGGAGGGAAGGTCCACAGCACTGACTGGCCAACTGACCTGTGACGTAGCTCTTGGAAGCAGGTAACTGCTCCCTGAGTCATGTCTGTGACAGAATAACGGGGCTTTCAAAGTAGAATTGGGGCCTAAAACTGATGTTGAAACAAAAGCCAAACATGTGGTATCCATACTGTAGTAGGTATTTACTGCTTCAAAACTCCATAGGTTGTAGATCAAGTTTCAAGGGAGAAAACCCCCTACTCACTTCTACAGCTAATTGGTTTCCCTGTAGCAGGTGGACACTTGGTGCTTGCCATTACTTCCATGCTTAGCATATAAAAGCAAGCAGCGAGAATAAGCTTAAATTAGAACAAGATGATTTGAGTTTATTGTTCTTAAAGTACTGTTTTCTTATTTGGGAAAGCAGGAACTTAAGAGACTTGGAATGCCTAATGACTTTTCATAAATGGACAGCAGTGGCAGACAGGCCTCTGCAATTTCCTGCTCTTCAGAGCTTTATGAGCTCTCCAGCCCTAAGTCTGTCTGTCACTGCAGCCCTCCATCTGCTGAAGAGGATGTATCTTGCAAGACAGAGCTGGGAGTAGTGGAGCAGCTTTGTTGCCCTCCCTTAGCAAACTATTACCAGCTTCATCAGGACTCTTCATGAGGACACCTGAAGTGATGCACATTCGAGGAGGGTTTAATTACGGGTCTAGTGAAAGGTGAGTAAAGCAGGAACTCAGCAGGCACGCAGAGGGTGAAGCAAATGATACAAAGCGCTTTGGTGAAAGAGGAGCCTTGCTCACCACCTGCTGACTGATGCCCAGACAATCTTTGGGCAGCAATCAACCCCTCCCAGCCAACTTCCTCCAGTGTATATACTGAGCCTGATGCCTATGGTATGGAATATCCCTTTGGCCAGTTCAGTTCAGCTGTCCTGCCTATGCTGCCTCTCAGCTTCTTGTGCATCTGTGCACTGGCAGAGAATGGGAAGATGAAAAAACCTTAACAGGATAAGAACTACTTAGCAATGACTAAAACATCAGTGTGTTAACATTATTCTCATGTTAAATCCAAAATGCAGCATCTACGAGGAAGAGAATTAACTTTGTCCCAGGCCAAAACCAGGATGTACTACAAAGTTAAAATTAATCCACTTGGTGATGGATAGCAGAAATTTCTGCTTCTAAAATGAAAAATATTTATAATCTGCCTCCTTACTGCAGAAAGACTGGACATTATAAATGTGTTGCAGATATAGAAAAAGCAAATGTGTTGCTAAAAGATATGAGAAGCAGCTTTTTCAGTGGTGAGAAGGACATAAGCTGATATAACAGTGTCAAATATTGCATGAAGTTGTGATTATTCATATGCAATAGAAATACATTCAAACTGCAACAGGTGCAGAAGAAGCCAATTTGGAATCCAAAGTGACAATTTGTGCTCTGTGAGGTAGGATAAATTTCTTTAGTCTCATAAAATAAAGTCTGGAAGAAGATGTAATAGATTTCTAAAAATATATTTAGTGAGAAAAAAACAGAGACAAGATATCTGAGGTAAAGAACAAAGAGTTATACACTGGCTATGAATAAATTAATACTGTATATGCCAAGATCAGTAACCAATACAGCTGTAAGGTTTCGAATGTGCTTCCTTTTCAAAGTCAAAGAGCTCTCAAGTTTGCATACCTAAAATTTATGAAATGTTACATAATGGATGGACATGGCTGCAGGGTGTTACCTCCAGTATCACCTCTGTATGGTTTAGGGGTAAACTTTGTGGAGTAGGGTTATCCCAAAGGTTTTTTTCAACCTGAATGATTCTGTGCTTCCGTAACTTCAGCTGCTCCTTTTAGGTTCTTTTGTGCAGTTACTGGGGAAAAGTGTTCTGTTCACCTCAGGAGGTGATAAAGGAGCCCTCCAACAGTGCTCAGGCAATCTTCCACAGCTAAACATCTGCAGGATCAGTTCAAAGGAAGGGTATTGCCCAGAGTCTGTGGTTGGAGATGTAGAAGTGGACATGCTCATGGGAAGTCCACTTTTTTTCAGCATTTTTGGCCATTCATTTATCTTTCTGCCATGATATGAAAAGACACTTAAATTGTGTGTGCTAGACTCTAAAATGAATGCCACAGCTTCTGCCTGGAGCTTTGTCCAGGAGCCTTGGCTTGCACTGTCACCAAAAGTGCTGTCTGTGGCCATATCGTAACTGTGCCCTTTCTGCTCCAGCTGTCCCAACTGAGAGCAGTTTCTCAGCATGAGAGTTGTGTGTTTAACCTGCTAGCTTCAGCACAGACTTTGTTATGGCTGTTTAACTACAGATTTCACTCTGGATTTCCCTATAATAGTACTGTGATAAGTAATTACATGATCCTGCTGTACTCCTTTGCAATCTGTCCAAACCTTGCAGTATGGTTTTAAGGACTGAGAGGATGGCTGTTCATGGGTTTTTAGAACCACTGTGGCCCCTGTGTAGTGGAATGAAAATGAAGCATCATAGCATTGTGTTTGAGCCCTTTAGGCATTCCTCTGAAGGGATAAAAGCATGTCACACACATCACAGAACCTTTCCCTAATCCTATAATTAGTGATGCTCAAGTACCATGTTTAGAACATGTTGGCTCCTGAAGGTGAATTCACTTCTGTGACTAATGCATATTTCATTACAATGTTCATGTGATAATGATTAGTAAAATTCTACCAATATGTATTAGGCTTTAAAAGGAAAACAAACAAAACAGATAAAAGGTAATGCAGAAATTTAATGCAATTAAGAAAAATCTAGGGATGATAAAAAATAAATGTGGGGGAGGTGTGCATGTCTCAGAACCCATTGACAGGAGAAGAGGAAACAACCTTTGAAAAGACAAGTGAGCTGGGCTCTGACATTTGAAGTTGGGAAACGTAGTAGAGGATTCCAGCTCCTTACTCTGCCTTTCTGTAAATATTTCATTTTCTGAAATGTCATTTAGTCAATAGACACCAGAAAGGCTCAAATAAGGTTGAGTAGCAAAGAGAATCTTGAAAAAAAATGGTAGAACCAGTGGCCAGAACTGCTGTTCCAAAGAGAATGTAGCCTAAAACCTTGCTGATGTGGTCAGCTTGAGAAGCCAGCTGGTCAGCCTACCAAAGTGACTGTGCTGTTTGAGGTGCCAATGGTATGTTCTCTTGCTTTTGTCTTCTTCAGGCTTGTTTCAGCCCTGCAGGTCTGTTTACAGGGGACAGTGTTGGGTTTTGCATGGCAAGGTTTTGGTAGAGGAGGTGCTCCAGAGGTGGCCTCTGTGAGAAGCTGCTAGAAGCTTCCCCTGTGTGTGAGAGAGCCAGTGCCAGCTGGCAACCGTGCAGGCACCAAGGTCAGTGAAGAAGGAGGTGCAAGAAAGGGAAGGATGGCTAAGGGAGCTTTGTACCCTGCCCTATCAACACCAGTTGCATGCATTTCTGCATCATGTGGAGAGAAGCTCAAGAAGCTCCTCTGCTTCAACACACCCATAAAATATAAAATTGTATGTTGCATCAATTGAGATTTAGAAAGTTGAGACTTAAAAAGACATTTTTGCTAGTTACTCATTTTAATATATATATATTTTTTTACCTTGTATAAAAAAGGTATCAAGTAGTGGCAACACCTGAGCACTCAAACTTCCACTCCGTGTTAGTTTGATACTCAGTTCTTTCTGTTGCTTCTGAAATAATGGGATTTGTTAAAAAAGAATAATATTGCATTTTTTTTATTTGTTCCTTGTATAATTTCTGAGTTCTCCAGACTAACTTTATTTTTTTTTTCCTTCTAGAAGACAAAGAATAAAAGCTGTAATCTTTATTCAGTGGCAGGACTTTTGTAATTGATCTTTTAGAGAATGAAGTATGTGTGAGCTAATGGCACTTATCTGCAAGAGCCCAGTAGTATATTAAGCCTATTTAATTTCTTGACATTATTTGGCCACCTTTGCCCACCGGGTCTTAGCTGCTCCAAGTGGTTTGTATTGTTCCTTATTTAAAAGTCTCTCCATGCACTTGTTAGCCCATAAATTAGGCTGTGACAGTTTGCATTGCCACATCCTAGTCTGATAAGCCTTTCTCTAAGCCTTTCTCACTGGTGCTGGACCTTGCTGCAGGGAAAGGTGTGTTTGCATCCTTGGATGATGTGTGATGTGCATTCTGCCTGACTAGGGATTAAAGAATGGCTCAATTCTGGTTTTAAGGCAAAAATTGCACCAGCCTGCTTGGCTGCAGGACTTAGACAATGGAATTTTAAGAAGATTGACATTTAACTTTAATGAGTGAACTGGTTATATGCAGCACTAAATGGCAGATGATGCAAACAAATCTCTGTCCCTGCTGTCCTCTGACTCTACATCCAGAGCAGCAGTGAAAAAGCTTATTTGGTGGTGAGGGAACTTTGAAGGCAAACAATAAGTTTAGCATTACATTATTTACTGACATCTGCAATAAGAACACAGAGTGGGGTCTACTCCCCATATGTGGAACATAAGGCTCTTCTAATATTTTAATTGAGTGCTGGATGTCATTGAGAGCTGGTTATGTGGCTGAGAAGACTAAAGATTTTAGTACTGACCCTGGGAAGAAAAATGATTTGTTTTCTTCTCTCTCCACTCCTATGGCATCGTAAGATTTGTGAACTTGAGACACATTTTTTCCTCCCTACAACTTCCATAAAAATATTTCTTGCATTTAGTGAGGCAGTTGTAATGTTTGAATTATCAGGCTGTGATGTGCTTTATGACTCTAGTTTCCATTTAAATCTGCTTCAGTTTAAAGCCAGAGACTGTGGCTATTCAAATGGCACTGCTGTGACATCTGGGGCATTTCTTCAGGTCATGTTCCTCTTATCCAGTGGTTCCTTTAGAAAACCTGCTTGAGTGTGATCTTAAACTGTGGTTAAGTTCTGATAACCACAGATGTTTTTAAGGCTCTTAAAAGTGCTAAGGTATGTAGAGATTCTGGACAGCACTATCAAATGAGAATTAGGATTTCATTACTTTTTTTTCATGTATGTTAGATATTGTAAGGTTGAATTTTGTGCATGAATGTGTAAGTACTCATATATAGTTTTCCCAAAACATTGTCTATACATTTTATTTTCTTCTACTTTCTTTATTTACATCTCACTCACCGTAACCTTTATGTCACTGCACTGTATGTACTTGTCTGATGGATTTTATTTTAGGTAACCTGGGGATGAGTGTTCAAGAAAATCACCACTGTGATTCTAAGGCTTCAATTATCTCCTGGGGCTCTGCTTTCAGGAGCATGCTTTCCAGTTTCTGATTTCATGAGAAGCTTCTGATTGAATAATAGCCTTGAATTCCATTTGGAATCCTGTGTTTTTTCTGAGCAAAATATGGAGAAGGTGGCTATTTTCCCATAAGCAAGCTGTTTAATTTTCTTGCAGTCTATCTCCACATTACACATGTGCTGCTCCTGTTGTCATTCATTAATTTTCCATTTGAGATGTTTGTTCAGTCATTATTTTCTGCCAAGTCCTGAAGAATGTATTTATATAGGATTTTTTTTCAACTCCTCCTTTCTGTGAATTAATTATAAATTGAGTCATTTGCTATCTGCTTGTTTATGTTCCAAGCAAATTATGGTTGGATTTGCATTTGATTGCATCAGTTATTATTTTATGTATTTCAATTTATGGAGTAATCATAGTCTGACAAGTGCTGTCCATTCTTCTGCATCTCAAAGGCTGCACATTCAGCCAAGGGAAATTACAGAGAAACTATGAACCACAGCTGATTGTGCTACATGACTACCCATTTAAGGACCTGTATGGCTTCTTTCCTTCAACATCCAGCTAGAACTGAGCTTTAGTTAACCTGTTGAAACCAGTCTCTGTAAATAAAGTAGATATTTCCCAATTATTTCCCTGATACAGATGAGGGAAATGGGTGTGTATGACTCATTATTTTTATGTCACTGGCCTCACCAAGGCTCCCAACAGAGTAATTGTGAGTGTAGAGTGTGGTTTTGGCTCATATCTTTAGAGATATTTAAGCATGTTACAACAATGGGATTTTGGTATCTAAATAACTTTCAGGATCTAGGTCTTCCTCATTTTTTTTTGCAATACATTTACATAGAGGGAAGCTCACCAAGAGAGACTTAGTTCTGAGCACTTTGGTACCAGTCCAACATAACCTTCAAACTTGTACTCAGTTGTCAAGCTCTAGGGTAATCCCATTGAATTACCTGTGTCAGTCCTTGGCTGGAGCAGAACAGACTTGGCATCCTTCAGCCTGGCACTGCAGAGAACTACTTATCTAGCCAGAAATTGCTTATCACAACTCCAAAGAAAAAAGACTGTGGTTGCCAATCTTTTTGTGTCCTTTTGGTCACTGAACAGTTACTGGACAGTAATGATATTTTATATCTGATGGCCCAGAAATTAAAGATCACGTCACCATTACTACAGTGTCTCTCTAGTAGGGAAGCACTGAGTGCTCACTGCTGTGTGCTGATTATCTTTTGGGGTCAGTGGCTGCTAAGTCCTTTCAGATTCATTGAAATGCTGGCAGTTCAGGCTCTTTTATACAAAACAGTATTGTGCCTTTCCTAAAAATGAACAAATGGGAAGCTATTGATTTCACAGCCTGTTCACTTTCCTAAGCTTGCTGGTGGATGAACAGAAGGAATGCGCTAGGTAAAGTTAATCCAAGGTCTAAGTAAGCATTTCACATAGCCTAGTGAACAGCAGCTACTGTGCTCTTCTTAGTTTGGACATGGTGTGTTGTCTGTGTATGCACTGTAGGTGTCAAAGTTTTGGCATCCTGTCACTCTTGTGCAGATTACTGTACCTGTAAAGCTGAGCTATAGTTTATTATGTGTTTATTATTAATTATTTTGTGCCATGCTGCTGGGATTTCTCTCTTTTCAATCTTGACTTACAGAAGAGCAGGGGAAATTGAAGTCTATTTTTTTTGGTATGCCCACTGCTGCCCAGAAGAGAGTCTTTCTTGGTTGTTGTTGCACATACATAAGTAAAGGAGGGAATGCTTTAATCACTGCACGATCACAGGTGTAAAATGAAGATGATACATTCTTCAGTCAGTACTTTTGGCTTGAGTGCACTCATATTCTCTGAAATGTGATACTCATTTAATGTTTTGAATTCACCCTTTTATGGAAAAAAAAAAACCAAACCAAACAACGATGTGTTTACATTTTGATGATGATGGACTTTTTGCATGGCAGCCAGAGGAAGCATTGCTTCACTTCTTGGTTGTGATGCTTCATAGCTGTTTTGTGGTGTAAAAGAAGGGGTGGATAAGAGAAGGTGTTGGCTGCAAGTGCCAGCAGATGTCTGCAAATGGCAGCCCAAATACTGGGTGCCAAGGCTGGTGTGGCAGTGTCTGACACAGGAGGTGCTCTGTGGTTTGGTCATTATAAGGCTTAACAAAGCAATGGCCCCTGTGCTTACCTGGTTAGAAAAATAATGTGCATTTCTAAATAACTGCAGCTGGGTTAGATTTGCTTGTTGTTGTTTTTCCTTTTAAATGAGTTTAATTAATGCTTTTATTATTTTCTTCTAGGGCTTGGTCATGCACCATAAAAGTGACTGGGCTTTTTTCCAGTGACTTGAATGTGACCTGCTCTACAATTAGCTTTAAATTAACAGCTACCATAAAGCAGTGAAGCCAGCACTGGAAACTGAAGTTTCTGTGCTGCTTCCAGGAGAGATGTGTAGGAATTCCTGCGTTTTTGTTAAGGGATGATTTATACCCTCACAAATCAGCTACATGACTTTCATCTTTCAAATAGAAGAAAGTAAAAAGGTATGATTTTTGGTTTTGGTCTTCTTTTTATGGGACTTGTGTTCACCTGGAAGAGTTCAATGCCAGAAGTTAGGAGTCTGAATGCTTCTCTTACTCTAAGAGTCATGCACAAGGATAATGTGATCACCCCCAACATAAGCAATGAAAATGTGCTTCAGGAATATGTACCTTTTTTAAGCCTGTGATACATAAAATTCATAAATGCTGCTACTTCACAGGAATTTATTTTTCCTCAGAGGCTATGAATATTCATTCTTTCTGGATATTATGCAGAAGAGTATTAACTGTTGAACAGCTTTAAAGTTTTAAAGAGTTTAATCTGTGTTCCATTTGCTTCCAATTTGAGAAGGCTTTATATTGTAATAAAACAAATGGAAGTTGTGGTGTCTACCAAAGGAAATGCAAAATACCCATTGTTTACATTTTTAGCTCTTTCTATTGCAGTAGTAGGAGACTGGGCAAAGACTTTTTTTGTAATAAAGGTTTATTGCACAACTGTCAGACTTGCTCTGGCTGTAGGATGATGTACTGCAAATTCATTCTCTGTTCTGGATCCTTTTTTTCCTCCTACATCTGTAGAAATTTCTGTACGGATTTTAGTTACACATTTTCATTTACCACTCGGATATTGAGTCAAGAGACAAATACATTCAAATTAAACTTTGCATTAGTGGGGTTAGGGCACAAAAAGATATCAGTGTGAAGGTGTTTTTGTAATTAACGTGATTTTTAAATAAGTCCTGTACAGTAATTATAATTTTATTAATGTGGATTATTCTGATTAGATGTTAAGATTTTTCTTTTTACCATGAGCATGATCAAATACTAGAATAGGCTGCACTGAGAGGTTATGGTTTCTCTGTCCTTGGAAGTGGTTGAGACTCACTTGGACATGGGCTGGAGCAGGCTGATCTAAACAGACCTGTTTTGGCCAGGTTTTAGACTGGATGATCCTGGAAGGTCTTCCCAGCCTCAATTATTCTGTGATTCCATTTATCATTTTGAAGGAACTCAATCCTAACTATGCTCTCAATGAAAATGAGTTTTCTTCAGCTCCCCTTTCCCACAATGTGGTGATGGCACAAGGCTTCTAGTAGAGGTTCTATATACATATATATAGAATATATACACAACATATTTATAAAAAGTTGCTGTCTCCATAAAATCTGAGAATCTAGTCCTTAATTGAATTATTAAGAATGTTATTCAGGGTTTTATCTGAAGCAATGCAAAAGGAAATTTAAAAAAAAATAATTGTAAGACTTACTGAAATAAATATTAATTTCATTAAGACCGTCTTTCCTGTAAATGCTTTGCAGTAAATAGAAAGGAGATATAAAGTAAAAATGTTGATTCTGTCACTGAGCAACTATTACTCAATGCTTTGATTGAACTCCCCATTTCCAAAATGCTTCAGAATTTTTACCAGACTATGAGTTTACAGGGATGGATGGATGGATGGATGGATAGATAGATAGATAGATAGATAGATAGATAGATAGATAGATAGATAGATAGATAGATAGATAGATAGATAGATTTTTGGTGGGGAAAAAAGGGACCAGAAATAGCAGCTGCTGTTACAGCTGGTGAATATGGTAGGTAGCCATAACATTTTCAAAATGATCAAGCAATTCAGGACAGCATGGGGCAGGTGCAAGCCAGGTTAGAATTAAATCAAAGGCAGGGGAGACTCTTCAGCTTCATAAATTAGGTGATTATTTCTGTGATGCATCCTGTTCAAGGATATAGTGCCTCCAGATCCAGGTATAATTTCACGGATTAATGGCTGGGTCATGGCAGTGTACTTTGGCTCTCTTTGGGAGCAAAGCCAAGGATATTTTCTTGAAATGGAATTGCCTTTGCACCTCTCTTTGGTCTGTCATTGGCTATATGTATGCCTAAGTCATTTCTGTAACATAGCTGATCAAATAAAATGAAACAATTACAGGGTGCATTCCCAGGTACAAATTACTTTCTACAGCCCACTTGTGTTAAATTCCTCTGCAAATAGCCCCATTTCTTGGTCCTGCTCCAGCTGGCCTGGCTCAGCACTACTCAGTATTCTGGTTTTCACTTGAGTGTTCCTTGCAGCATCCTTCAGAAATGAGTAGCAGATGCCCAGTTTGATGGTGCAGGTCCTCTGATCATTGAGTGCCTATGGTCTTTTGTCATTCTGTCTCAATAATTGAAAGTACTGTCAGATGAGAAAACAAAACAAAAGCTTGCTAAGATCCTGAGGAAAAATTGTTTCTGCCTAATCAGCTGGATGAATTTTCAGTTTACAAACATTTCCTCTGCACATTTATCTTCTGTCCAGGGAAGGTCTGTCTGTACTGATAGCTCTCAGCTTTGCTTCCTGAGTGCCTTAGCACACTCACTGGTTTTTTTTTTTCCTTTACTATCATTTTGTATTTCATGTATTTTTCAGTTACTAATCTAACTTCTTGTTAATGAAGAATTTCCTTCTTATCTCCTTGCCTTTTTGGTAGCATTCATGGTATTTATATATATGGAAATAGTTACTGTCTGGCCATTTTGTTCTGTACTAGTGAACAAAAAAAATAGTGTTGGTAGAATAAGAAAAGTTTTGGAGCCCTCTTTGGAGAAAAGAAAAAATAAATGTTTGACATCTTTGGCAATTGCCTTCTAGTATTTCCATATTGAATATATGTTGTTTTGTTTAGTTCTTGGGGTTTATTTTAACTTCTGTAAAAAGGTATATTTTATTTAAGATTATTTCATCTGAATCTTTCAAAAATACCAGGGCAAAGCCCTTTATCCATTTGGATGTGGGAGATCAAGAAGGAAAACAAGAAAAGAGATAAAATGTGCTGCAAATAGTTAACAGGTTGGTTACGTCTGCTTTCATCATACAGCATGGAATATTTCTGACAGAGAATACAGTTGATTTTCAATGGTATGTCACACCATATAGTTAGAGGAGTATCTTGTGGATTATATCACTATTGGGCAGCTCAGGTGGCAAAGGAATGATCTGTGCAGGGGGCAGAGAAAGAGCAGTTTTCTAAAGTCAGTTTTCTAAAGTTACTTAACATGTTAGAAAGTGGGATAGCAATTTCTGTTTCTCATTCAGTGGCAGAGAATACAGAGCAGGGTGAAACACGGAATAATGAAGGCTAATTTGCAAAGTTTTGACTTGGGGGATTTGACTCTTCTATCAAAGAGAGTTGCAAAAGTTGCTAGTTAATGAGAAGTGATGGGACTTGAAGTGGTGTTTGAAAGAACTGTGGGAACAAAGAGACAAACTCCAATTACAGATTTGATGGCAGTTTGGGGAGATGAATTAAGGGGAAAGGAAAGGTCTGATGTTTGAGGAATGAGAAGAATAGTTTTCTAGTAAAATTAATTGGTTCTGATAGATTAGATAAATGAGATCTTTTAGAGGTTTCTTGATTCTGAAGAGAGCTGTTATCTACAAGGAAAAATGTGTTGTAGAGATGAATATTAGAAATTATATTTTTACAATTAGCTTCTAAGAAGAAGTTGAACAAAAGCAAACTATGCAGTCACTCATAACTTTATTGTTCTGAATTATGTATAATTTTGTGATATATAAATAGAGGCTTAAGAACACCTGCATTCCTTTTTAGAAGTACATTCCAATCAATTCAAGGTTGGACGTAGGGAGACACTTGTTTTCAACTTCAGAAATAGTTGTACAGGAAAGGCAATCTGGATCTGGTCTTTTATATATTTATATATATATTTATAACTAAACACTTGAGAAATACTAGTAAAATATGCAGTGAAACAAGAATAATAATTACCATGAGAGCACCAGTGAAAAGGCTTTTTGCCAGTTCCACGGAAGACAGCTAATCAGAATAATTTAAGTCTTGGATATATTTCAGAAAGACCATTTATATAATAACTCCAAACAAACTGTCTAACTTAGAAGCTCTTCTCTTCGTTGCTAATTTATTAGCTTTCTTTCTGAGAAAACAGAAGATACTGCTAATAATTTTAAAGAATTCTATAGTAAAGACCAGAGATGAAATGTGGGTAGAGGTATGACTACCTAACTGACAGAAGGATAAATTTTTGTTTCTCACCTTTGTGTCATACTTCATTGACAATAATAATAGCTGTGTTCCACATTCCTGTTTATCAGAAAATACTTTCTGCACGGATCAGATGGCCTCAAATGATGGATATGGTGTTGATGGAAAATGCTCTTACCATCATCTTGAAACATTTCCTAATTACATCCTTTATTTCACAAAATCTCTCATCTAAAAGGTCTTTAGATTCCCTTCAACCTTCAGTTAAGAGTATACACACCAATGTAGGATATGTTCATGAGATCAGTGACTATTGACCAGAGCCCATTCTCCAGCTCTTTGCCACAAGAAGTTGAAACAATGGGGTTTATTTGCGTGATGGTTAAGACTGAAATTCAGCAGGCTTCAATATGATGTGACTTCACCACAAGCACATTAAAAATGGTGGGTTTGGAACTATGTATACTAAGTATGGCCAATGCAGACTGACACAAAAGGGACTTTGTCCACGAAAAATGTATAGCTTTGCTCAAAAAGGATCTCTGCCTTAGTTTAGGGTCAAGGCAGCCCCCCAGACCAATAACAGACACTCTTTTAACACCCTCCCTCCCCAAAAGGGAAAAGGAATAAGGGAGAGAGATTTAGCTATTAGAAAAGGAAACTAAAGACAGTTTTAATGAAAATAATATTTAATAATAATAATAAGGGAATATATACAAATATGTACAAAACTAGTACTGAACCCAACCCCCCTGGTGGTGATTCCATCACGGTCACTGATGCTGTGGAGTTGGCAGAGACCCAGCCTGGGCCCCACAGCAGATGGGGGCTGTGTTCAGGAGCTGGATTCTGGGACTGTGTTCAGGAACACACTGATTGGGATTGAAGGCAGCATGGACAGAGTCCTCCTCGGGGCTCTGAGGGGGAGAATCCCTCAAGAGAGGAAGAAAGGCAGTGAACAACATGCCGAGCTGAAGGCCTAGCCTAGCCAGCTAGCTTCCCCACCCTCTGAGCTTTATACACTGACTATGATGTCTATGGGCTGAAACACCTCGTTGATCAGTTTGGGGTCACCTGTCCTGTCCACTCCTCCCTGCAGGTGAGGTCTTTCCATTTCTGCACCCCCAAGTGTGATGCACAAGTTCTAGCAGTGCCCTTGCTATCCTTGGTAGCAACTCTCTAAACATAAGGTGTTAGCAACAGTGTCTGCTTCTGGCAGTGATAACTTCAGAAGGTGCAGTTAGTTAGAAAACCTGAGCTGAAAAGTGAAATCACTGAGCAGGATTTGTTTGGTTCTCATGCAAACCAGGACAATGTCACAAATAGTTTTGTACTGTACGTGTAACTTTAAAACCCAACAAATAATGGGCTTTTTTGGAATCTGTTGTGTAACGCATATGAACAGCTGCATCAATATCAAGCAGATTATCTCCAAAGAGGAATGCCTACAATGCCATGCTTATACAACATCAGAAACATTTTAGGCTTTTAAAAGTAAATATTACCCTAAGTTGCACAATGACCAGGGCAGTAGGGACAAACACTGCCCTGATATTCCTTCAGCAAATGAAAGGCTTAGTACAGGTTGTATAACGCAGTTATAAAGAATAGGAAAATTACTAAAAAATAAAATTGCTAAAGAAAAATTACTAAAGAAGCTGTAGCAAATGTGATTGATGTGTCTGGAAAATTAAAAGGACTTGGTTAGTAAACGGGCAGCAGATGAGTGGTCCACCAGAAGTGGAACACAGAAGTATTTTTCAGGTGCTCAAAAGTAGTTGCAAAGGGAAAGACAATAGTTTGCTCTCCCTGTCTGTTAGGTAGGATAAATGGTGTTGGACTTAGATGGAAGCAAGGCAGATGGGAGAAGGGGTTAGGAGAACCCTTGTGGCTGTATGATTAGTTAAGTTCTACAGTAAATTGCCTAATGACATGGAAAATCTCCACTGGTAGAGATACTTGAGAATCTCTAAAGAAATGTCTGGCAGAAATAGCTGAGGTATAATTGATCCTGTTTCCATGAAGAGGGATGAGAGAGATTTCTTTTTGCTTAATTTTCTATGCTTTCTGTGAAATATATAAAAAGATACACACTTTATCTTTCTCCAGAGATTCATTTATGTTTCAAAATCATTTTAGTTTGAGACATTTTGATTCTAGTGATAAATAACTACTGCTGGCCAAATCTTGACACTTGTTCCTTAAGCAAACCCTGTGACTGAGGCAGAGGACTCAACATATTCACCCTGGAAATCATCTCAACAGACCACGAGCAAAGATTAGTTGAAAAAAAACTCCATTTAGGTTGATATCCTGACAGCTAGGAGTGAAGGATGGGCTTTTGGTGGTAGAATTTTTAAGAGAAAACTGAGCAACATAATTTATTTTCTTAAAACAAACAAAAAAACAACTAACAAAAAAACAACAAAAAAACCCAACCCCAAGCAAACAAAAAAAAACCCAAAGAAACTCTTGGGAAGTTTTATTTCTGCTTTAGTATGGACATACTAAATATGGACATACTAACATACTAAAATGTTGACATCAATTATTTTATGAGTACTGAATGACAAAAATACAATGACCACAACTGCAGGAGCATGTAACAGGATTTCCTTCTAGAAGAAATTAGCACAGCAACAGTTTAGAAAAACTTTTTTTGTTGAGGTTTCTTGCTGTTACCCTTTGGTTGTCACTGGGTTGCCTTACCTTCCATTTTAAAATGTCAGCCTGACTGTGTCCATATAAGCTGACAAGAATGGCCTTAGGGTAAATTTTGGGTTCACATGAATCAAAGAACTTTGCTGGCATCTTACATCAGGTCAAGACTTTGTCTCCAGTCTTTTTCTTTTTTCTTTCTCCAGTCTTTCCTTGTGTAATAGTGGGAAGGTTTTTCATTTGTATGCTTGCCTTCAGAATGGTAGGTGGAAGTCCAGGGACTTTGTGAAGCCTGACTCTCATGTGAATTCTTAAACTAAAAAGAAAAAAAGCAAACAAGCAACCAACCAAACCCAGAGCTGGAGCAGTGTTAATGAATGGGCTCCTGAGAGCTGGCTAGACTAGTGGCAAATGCCTTGGGCTTGTTTGTGATATGATCTGATGCTGGAACTCAGATGTTCAAAGCTGCCAGACATGTTCATGCCTTTTCCTCAGAATAGTAAATAATGGATATGTTTGTGAGTGGCCTTGAGATGCTCTGAATTCCAGGTTGTGTAATCACTCCCCGTTTCAAGCTTGAGAATTAAAGCACATGTTTCAGTTACTCCTCTGGGATAAATGAGAAGTTACTTTGTCAGGTGATCCTTAAGTATTAAGCACTTTAATTAACAAATAATATAATTAATATTTTATTTAGCAAGTGTGTTGCCTTGTATAATGCAAAGTGGTTTTGGTTAGACTCACATTTTGTGCTGAATTGTTCAGCTTTGCCTCTGCCTCTGAATCCAGGCAGCTGCCCTGGCTCCCAACCTTTACCTGGCAAACATCCTCCTTCAGAAAGACAGTGTTTGCAGGGACTAAGGAACACGATGGAACAGCTGCAAATCACTGCATGTCTGTCTTCTAGATACAGTGGTATTTACTTGAAAATTTAAGAAAACCCTAACCTTCCATGCACGAGTAGATTTAAAATAGATTTTTGAGGGGCTGGCTGATTCAACATTTGGTAGGTCTATCCCAAAAGCTTGGAGAGTTGAAGCAAGCCTCTTTCTTTACAGATGCATTTAGCTTATTTGCTTAATTATTATTCCTTCCCCAGTCATGTAGTGCAGATTTTCATGTTTGCACTTTGATGGTACTAAACAATCTTAAATTAAAGCTTTTCCAAGTCTTTTCTAAATTTGTTTCATCTTTAATCCTCCTTTGAACTCCTTTTGTTTTCTGTAGTTTATTGAGGCTTTCTCAGGACAAAAGAAACCAAAACAAAAAAACCCAACATTTTCCCTCCCTCAGAGACTGGTGGCTAATTATGTCAGCATGTTGGTCTTTTGAAAGTGAATCAGAATCTGAGTTCTTCTCAAGCAAACTAAAGTCTAGGAAGGGAGATATGTTGCAGGA
>JANHGL010008492.1:32171-72353 GCA_024611195.1 Ceyx melanurus
AGGCTCTGCCACCCTCACTGGGAACAAGTTTTTCCTTGTGTTTCCCCTCAACCTCTTGTGCTCCAACTGACTCCCATATTTTGAAGATTCTTGCTTCATCCCTTGTTACATGTTTGTGCTAAGTTGTATTGACATAAAAAAATCTGCATAAATCCCAGTTCTGAAGAATCCTTAGCAGAGGGAATTGTAAGAGCAATAGCTGCCAGTTGACATGCTGTTAATGCAAGGCTGGAGAGGCTGGCACACACCTCACATTTTCCCTCTTCTGCCTGTTGTGTATAGGCAGCTGAGCTGGCCAGAAATTGCATTTTGTGTGGCAAAGAGTGAAAGATTGGTCCAGATATTCTGGACAGCCTGAGTGTTACTGACTCCTCATTAATCATTTAGCATGGTTTTACTCACTGTGATCACACTTCATCCATAAAAAGCAGGATTCTGTACTGATTTTGAAGAAGCACAAGCACCATAAATCCCTTTGCACACGAGCAAACAGTGGAGGGAAATAAAGGTAATACAATAATTATCCAGTGCTAGTGTAGGTTGTCTTGTCAAAGTCTATCACCAAGCATAGGCAGAGTCATGCTAATCACTGACTTGTTTTCATTTTCAGTTGTGAGGGTAAAATTACATTGGTTTGGGGGTTTTTCTAAGCAAAAACATTTCACTTTCATCATTGCTTTGTTATTCTATACCAGAAGGGCCATAGGTTTTGAGAAAGGAGAGATGGAAGAGAGGAGTGAAAGAAGGAAGGAGATTTAAAAAAAAATAATATTTTCCTCTCTTTCTTCTGAAAAACATGAACAAACTCCATGCATCAGTTTTGTGCCTGCATTGCAATGCCAGGAGAACATTCTGTTTTCACTGATGTAATGGTGGGAGTTGTCAGGAGAGACATCAGGCATTTCTGCTCCATACACTACTTAAATCCAGGAATCTGATGGTACAAGAAACACAGCACATGTTTTGATTTCATATTTTGTAATGTATTGTTGCTATATTCCACAGGCAGTGACATTTTTACCTAATGCTTGGAGTGAAGGGCAAGGATTTTATATAGACCTAGATTATAATTGCCCAATGAAAGTTTCATTTGAAGCTGATGCAGTGATGAATGCTTGAGAGATGATGCAGGAAGAAGTGTCCATCATTGCCTTTTAAAGGATAAGCAGGCAATATGTGTTTTCAAAGCTCAGTATGAGAGAGGAGATAACATAGCTGTTAGATAGTAATGCATTTACAGGTTAGATATGTGCTTGTCATGAGCAACATTGGAAAAAGAAAAAAAAATTAGTTCTTCAGATGCACTTTTGATGAAACACTGCTAAAGCTTGTACCATTCTGTCAAGGTTATTTTTACTTGTCCATTCAAACTAGGGTGAAAGATCTGGCTCTCAAATACACAGGTATCTAAATTCATGCCACGTTTTCTATTTGTTTTTTTTTGGTTTTTACAAATAATTTTGTAGACCTGAATTTGACAATATAAAGGCAATGTGAGAAGCAGCTGTAGGATATATCTGTTTTACAGGTGATGGGCTTGAAAACTGTGTACTAAACCAGAACAGGGCTTCACCTGCTGTTTGATAATGAAAAATGTACAGAGCTCTAAATCAAAGCATTCACAGTGATCTTCACTACATTAAGTTTGTTTGTTGGTTATTTTAAAGCAAGGTAATGACCAACAAAATCGAGTGTTGCCATCTTTTGACACAGTGAGACCATTAGGTAAAGCTTCTGGCTGAAGTTTGTTAGCACACTAATACACTTTTCCTTCACACACATGTGTCTGCACACACAAAAACATCAGCCTAGCTTTGCAAGCAAGGCCTCAGTTCCCATTGTGCACTGTTTTTTAGTCTTCATATCCAGAACATGGCAGATAATGATATTTTGTGTTGCTTGAAACAGCATCACTGGGATCTGTCTCCAGGGGCATTTTCAGCCTCTGACACAAACATGGTAAACTTTTTTTAGGGGGTGATATGTTACAGGAACATCTAGTTTCACGTATTAACTTGATCTGTAGTAAGTTAGACATCAGGCATTTGTTCTTCTGTTTTCTAGCCAGAACATGTTTGTGTATTATCAGACTGTGCAGCTATAGGTGCTTTCTAATCATAAAAGAACACAAAGGTTTTGCCATGTATTTGTACATATGCAAATATGTTCCAACAGAGTTACTGAAAAGCAGGTTTTAGCAGACAAATTGTAATTCAGATGTTGGTGCTGTATAAACGAACTACAATAATAAAATAAATTATATATAAAAGTTTTAAACAGGTCAGGAAAATGTCAGGATGGTAAACACTTCATTTTTCAGAGAAGTCAGCTAGGAACTCTCAGATTCTTGTGATTACAAGCAGGTAAGGATGTTTGGTGTTTGTTTTTTGTGGTTTTTATGGTTTGCTTATGTGGGGGGTTTGGTTTGGGTTTTTTTTCAGAGAGGTTTTAGTGACTAGAGTACCATCTTTAGTGAATATGGTCTTGGCAAAGGTTGGGAAACAGAACTTCAGCAACTCTTAGTGGTTAAGCAAAAACTCAAAGAAAACCCAAGGTGTGGATATTATTTTTGCTCCTAAAGACTTGGACATTTTTCTTTGATTTAGCCAAGATCCCTTTTTCTTCATGAATAATCCATCAGTATTCCTAAATTTGAATAATCCACCAGACAAAAGCAGATTTTTTTTAGCAGATTTTTTTAATTTATTAATTTCTTGGTGGTAGGTCTTTGGGGTTATCTTCAAGTGCCCTGGCAAGGTTTATCTAAACTGTGAGGTGAGATAATTCAAAATGCTAATGCTTTGCATTCCTGAATATTAACTTTGCTTGAATTCTGAAGTTAACAGCAGGTTTTGTCCAGAAAGAAAAGCAGAAACAAACCTGAGGACACCCTTTTGCTCTTGGTTTCTGTTGCTGAGTATTGCTTCTGATATTAATGTTGATGTCAGCTGTGGGCACTGTTTGCCTCAGAGAATCCTAAGCTGTGAAAAATGGCCAATACATTGCTCAACTTAAATTTAATTATCTTTTCCTATTGAAGTAGGCAAGGAGGTCATCAACATGAATCACAATTATATAGCACAGTACAATAGTAACCTCTGAAAGGTCAATGTTTTTATCTTTTTGTGGTGTTGTCAAGTTCAAAACATAAAGGATTGTCATAATCAATCATAAAAGACTCCTAGTGCAAAAAAATGGATTGATCTCATTTAAAGGGGTGAGATTTTTTTTCCTGAAAATAAGGAAACTAATAAGAAAGTTCATTTTAACTAAAGTCAGCAAAGCATTAGGTAATGAAAATACAAGATCCATGTATTTTTATTTATTTTTTTGCCTTTCACTGTGCACACATTCAGTAAATCTTTCCTCACTAAAAAACTTTTTCAACCACAGAGTTGTTAGAAGTCACATTTCACAGTAAAAATGCCAGTTGCTCCAGCATAGCTTGGAATGCCCTTTGGGGATTTTCCAGTTGAAGCTGGTGGTGCCTTAAACTTAGGGCCCAGCTTCCTTTACAAAAGGATTGATCACTGGGGATTGTTGGGAAATTGCTTTCTTCTTTCCCAGTATAGGGTACAAAATCACCTGTTGAGAGTCATTTCCCATCAAGTACCTGTGGAAATTAGATGAATTATGGACACGGAAGAAAAGCAAGGATTTTACCTTGTGTGTATATTATGGTTTTTTCCATCTTAATAAAATCTTAAGTAGTGGAGTGCTTTCCTTAGCATGTGAATTTGAAGCCCGACTGCTAGGCTGGTTTGTACATCTCACTCATAGCCTTCATACTCTTCAAGGCCTTTATTTGATAATATATTTTCCATTATAAAACATTTTCTTTTAATTCAGAAAGCAGGGAATTGCTTATTATTAATTGGCTAATAAGTAAATACATCCCTGTGCTAATTGTTTGGGTAGGAATGTATTTATACTGGACAGCAAGGGTGTTCCAATAACATGAGATGCTTGTGAATTTTAGCTGTTCTGACACCAATGATTTGAATTGATATTTATGTAGTTACTGTGGTATGATTAATGTGGGAGCAATGTAAAACGAGTTTTATTTCTTTTTGCTGTTAGATTCACAAATACACTGTAGGAGACACATAGACTTTCAATGTATATGGAATTAACTCTAAAGAGAAGGTTTAGGAATGTCCTTCAACATGCTATCAGCATTTGGCTTAGTTTGTCACTCCAAATAAATTCTGGATATAAAAACAATAAATAAAAACTGCTAGAAAACTTTTATAATAAAGGGCAATTTTTATATTATTATTGCTGGAAAAAAGCCCAAAATATGTTATTTGGTAAACCATTCAATGACACTGGTCAGAGATGGACTTGGCAAAAGTAATCTGAGCCTTCTTGATAGGTAGTTGATAAATGATTGAATTGTAGAAGGTAATGTTTATTCCAGCTGATAAACTGCAGGCTTTGGTAGATCTCCATTACCATTATAGAAAAAAGAAGCTTGTGCATTGAAAAATGAACTACAGATTTGTGTCTGTGTTTACAAGGCAACAGATGATTGCTATTGCTACTTTTAGACTTATCTAGTTAAGAAAGGAGGAACTGTAAACTCAAGGTGTTTTAGTCAGTATTTCTGCAAAGTTTGATGATTCATTAGGCCAATAAATCTACAAAGGGGAAGATGAGGCAAAAGATAATGTCTTTAGTTGTTTTTTTCATATGCATTTGCCACTTCCATGTGTGGTAGGGGAAGTGTAACAAAAGGCAGAATTTGTTGCTGTCATTGATTTCTTCATCAACTGTTGCCAACATGTGACAGCAAGAAAAGAGTCAATTTTAAATGATATATTTTGCTATAGGTCTCTTCCTGGCAGTAAGGCAGAGGTCCTAGCATAAGATTAAAAGCACAAATGATATCTATATCCTTTGGAAAGGGATAAAAGTGTCAACTGTGGAATCAGATTCTAAATATCTTAAATTTTTAAGTTTCATTTTTGCTGAATTCACCTCACCAATAGATAGAAAAAAAAAATTCCTCTGATATGCCACATCTATGGGACTGTTGGGATGTTTGGAATAAAAGATTATTTTATATCACAGAGGCCTTGAGAAAAGAGAGGTACTTGGTTGTGCTTGTCCTTTGAAGGGTAATTCTGACTAGAATCTGACTCCTAGTTATTTCATTTTAGGAGAAATCATCAGCAGTTTGGACAGAGATGGAGAAGGGTGGGAAATGTGCTTCTGGGAGCAACCACGTGAACAAGTTTTGGGAGAGTGGGAGAGTCCCAAAGGCTGTGCTGCCTGGATAGGCTGCATTGTTCCAGGGAAAGCCACCTCCCTTGGGTGTTTAGGTTACACAGTGCAGCAGTATGCACAGATACTCCTGCTGTAATGGCAGGGCATCATTAAACTGGTTAATAAGCCTTGCTAACCTCTCCCTGCAGTGTGTTCCACGGAGCTGTGCTTGGAGCCAGTAGCTCAGAAATTATTAGGTCAGCGGTGACATCACCCTGGTGGAACTGCTGCAGTTGCATGTGTTCCTGGGCAGGAAACTTCTCTGTCTGTGTGATCTGCGACCCACTGCACAGTGGTCACAGGCTCTCCGAGGAGCTTGCAGCAGTTTTAAGAGGAAGAACTTGGAGCAGAGTTCAAAAGAAGTAAAGGAAACTGCTGGGAGCAAACATGAATCTTCTAAGTAGTAAAATCATTCCAAGCCTTCCCTTGGCATACGCTTGTTGACAGATATATACACCCCTTGTGAAAGTGAAATCCATCATTTCAAAGTTACTACCCCAACAGTTTTTGCATCAAGATGCTTTTGTTTGACAAGCTGTTCCATCAACTTTCCAGGGCTGGAGGTGAGGCTGACGGGCCTGTAGTTACCCGGGTCCTCCATTTTGCCCTTTTTGAAGACTGGGGCAACACTGGCCTTTCTCCAGTCCTCAGACACCTCTCCTGGTCTCCAGTACTTTTCAAACATTATGATGGTCCCAGTTTACTGGAGGTTAACAAATGTGACACCAGTCTGCAAGAATGGATGGAAGGAGGGCCCAGGAAACTGCAGGCCTGTCAGTCTGACCTCAGTGCTGGGGGAGGTCATGGAGCTGAACATCCTTTGTGCCATCAGGTAGCACATGCAGGACAACCAGGTGATCGGACCCAGTCAGCATGGGTTTATGAAAGACAGGTCCTGCTTAACTCATCTGATCTCCTTCTACAACAAGGTGACATGCTTAGTTGAGGAGGGGCTGAAAGCAAGGGGATGAGGGTTGACAAGGCCAAGGGCTGGGTCCTGCATTTGAGTGTCAACAACCCCATGGAACAATACAGGCTTGAGGAAGAGTGTCTCATGGAAAAGGACCTGGAGGTGTTGGTTAACAGAATATGAGCCAGCAGTGTACCTAGGTGGCCGAGGCCAGCAGCATCCTGGACTGTATCAGAAATAGTGTGGCCAGCAAGAGAAGGGAAGTGATTGTTCCCCAGTACTCAGCACTGGTGAGGCCACACCTTGAATATTGTGTTAATTTTGCTCCCCTCACTACAAGCAGGACATTGAGGTGCTGTGGTGTGTCCAAAGAAGGGCACTGAAGCTGCTGAAGGGTTTAGAGGACAAGGCTTATGAGGAGTGTTCAAAGGAACTTGTTGCTTAGCCTGGAGAAAGGGAGGCTGAGGGGAGACCTCCTTTCTCTCTACAACTACCTGAAAGGAGGTGGTAACAAGGTGGGGGGCAGTCTGTTCTGCTAACGTGATAGGACAAGAAAAAATAAACTCAAGTTGCACCAGGGGAGGTAGAGATTGGTAAAAGGTTGTAAAGCACTGGGGAAGGAAGCACAGGCTGCCCAGGGAAGTGGTTGAGTCACCATCTCTGGAGGTTTTTAAAAGCTATGTAGATGTGGTGCTTAGGGACGTGGTTTACTGGTAACCTGGTATTACTGGGTTGATGGTTGGACTTGATGAGCTTAAAAGTCTCTTCCAACCAGAATGATTCCATGATTTTATGGTATTCTTGCACAATGTAACATAGAATAATATTAACCCAGTGTCTCCATTTAAGGCTGAGGGCAAGCCCACATGAAACACGGAGCAGAAGTTCTCTCTGTTGGCCCCTTTCTCTGTTAAAAATGTCTTGGCAGCTCGCAGTGCCCAGGAGGGCAGAACCCCCTCAATTTCCTATCTCCTCCTTATATGGGAAGGGAAACAGCTGCCCTCTGGCTCCTCAGGGTCCTGGGGTCATCAGCTATTCCCCACTCGGTCTGTTCACCCTTAAATTACAACACCAAGGAAGCACCTGGCCCTACTTTGTTGCTTCAAGAATGTGTGTGACTCTTCTTGAAGAGAGAAAAATAAGCCAGGCAGCTTTAGATAGATTTTTTTTAACTTCTCATTTGTAGAACAATCTTATCCTGATTTCAGTCCTTGTGAGCTTCTTAGTAGACCCATTGTTTTCAGAAGGCTTTCTTATCTGGATAGCAATTATTTCTGTGAATAAGGATTTGTAGTGGTGAGCTCTTAATCAGTCTTTCAATTGCCAAGTGTTAATAATGCACAGCGTGTGCTGCATAAAGTTATGCTGACATTTGCCCTCAGCATCACTGTGCAACTCCTCCACTGCAAGTGGGCAAGACAACACCCCAGCTTTCGTGACTTGATTTACCCTTTTTACCTTTTTAGAGTTTTCTAAAGTGATGCTTAATCTTAACAAACATTAGCTGAAGCCTTTTCTAAGTTGAAAGAATTGCTTCAAGATGTTAATGAGGAAAAGCAAAACTGGCCTTTGGCTTTCTTCAGCATCATGTAGGAGTCATGTTCCTGCATCCTTTCTGTTTCCTGTCAGTTCTCTGATTGCTTTGGCTAGATGGAAGTTTTAAATGAGTGTAATCTGTGGACAATAACAAGTACAGATGCAAATTGAAAGTTTCTGGTTTGTGCTCATGCCTGGCCTGCTGGCTGCTCAGCTGCTTCTTTCATTATTGCTCTCTGTGGAATTATGTCACTCACAGTTCATCAATAAATAAATGGGATCATCAATAGTCCTAGTTGTGTTTTTTTTATAATTCCATGATGACTCATTTAGGAGTAGGGCTATTTCTGAGCTCTCAAACGGATTTATTTGGGCTATCGGAGTACTATTCATTCAATGATATGTTGAAGCCAGTAGGAGAACATTTAATTAAGGATTCTCCTAACTCCAGACCTTCAGACTATAATTAAGAATGTACAGTGTGTGATTGGTCACAGTATGAAATTTTATGGCTCCAGTCGTGATAAGTCTAGAGAAATCTGACCCATTAATAAATGAAGATTTATTTTATGTCAATGGAGGAAAGTGTTTTCTCTGTTCTAACTCCAGGGCTGTTTCTGTTCTTATATTATCAATAGTCTGACATGCCTCTGATTTACTCACAAAAGAAAATGTTAGAATTTATTAAACTTGGTTTGATTTTACCTCCTCTTTATGGGTAGTAGCATTGATTTTTTACATTTTTATTTGAAGAGGAGCCCAATTCTCTGAAGGTGCTGAGAGAAAAGGCAAGTAAAAATGATGCCATTTGGATGTCTTCAAGTCTTTGCAGAAGATACTGTTCTGTGTTGGAGCAAATGTCAGAACTTTGATGGCTTGTCATACTGCTCTATGAGGCAGTGAGGGGACATCAGTGTGCCTTCAAAAGCAATTCAGTGAAGACAGGTAACTTGCTTTTCTCTGCCACATCTGAAGCTTCTCAGACTTTTATTTTTTAAATAATCCTACTTATCTTACCTGATGCACTAGACAACTGAAAACCAGTAAGGAAGAGATTATTAACATAGTAAATTTACAGACTGATAATTTTTTCTAATGTTTGCTGACTGCTTGTGCAGCTAATCTTATTTTACTGAAAATGGGTTTGCTTTTGTTAATTACCTATTGAGAACTGCTTGGATGGAGTTCACAGAGCTTCAGACCCACAAACCACAATTAAAAACTGTGAATTCAGTTAATTAGCTGAGCCAGAACTATCATAAATTATTTACACGGAGCTCGGTCCTTCGTGCTTTATCATGAGAAATGCAATACAACATGGTATAATATTCATAACATAATGGTAAATCTTATCAGATTTTTTCTGGAATAATTTAAGATTGCTGAAGGCTGTGTTTTCTATCCAGCCTACCTCTGTTTGTGTAGTTATCTTAGGAGACTAATCAGCATTCTCATGTTCTCACAGAGGCTTGCTTTATTAGTTTGCGAGATGAGATGATAGGAATCTCAAATATTTTATTGCATTCATTTTGGGCTAAAGAGAATGTGTTTTGGTGACCTGCTGAGGCATTAAATTTGGCATAAAATTTTCAGTATGATTGGCTGGAATTTTGCTCTTAACATACTGGGAATCTCTTGTTTTGTTTGTTGTTGTTTGGTTCATAGAATCATAGAAAGTTAGGGGTTGGAAGGGACCTATAAAGATCATCTAGTCCAACCCCCTGCCAGAGCAGGATCTGGTTGTTTTGGGTTTTTTTTTTTGTTTGATTGTTTGTTTGTTTAAAGAAGACTTTTACATTTTCATTCTGAGCTACCTTTGTCTAAAGTAAAGGAGAAAGCTGCTTTTGCTCCCAAAATACAGTGTACAATGGGGTGTTCAGCTCTGCTTTTCACCTGGGGTAGTCTAGTGAGTACTATGGAATACATAAGAGCTTTAAACTTAATACTTCCATTATGGAACAATGTGATTCTAAACTTAAAAACTTATATGTAATTTTTACCAGCTATATGATTCTATGCTTATGAGACAAGCCACACTTATCAAGCAATATATACAACTTGAATATTAAATTCTGACCTCATTGTTTGTCCAATCCCCTCTTTAAAATAAAAGAGGCTTAGTAAGTGCCATTAGGAAGTAATTGCTAAAAAATTGCTAAAGAAATAAACCTAGATAAGGATGAACACTTCTGTAATAGACCAAATGGTAAAATTCCCATGCTCTTAGGATCTAGGAGTGCAGCTTCATTTATAGCAGGTACCACTGCTTGCTGACTTACTGAGGAGTATATGCCTTTTTGTACCTGACACGGGCAAGCAGTGAAAATGGGATTTTTTTATTTATGTACATTTTTATGTACATAAAATAAATATGAGCTGACTTGTTGGCACAGCAAATAGATGGTGTTTTCCTTCTGAGCACTGCTTGCCCCCAAGTCTGGCTGCCTGGCCACAGTCCCTCTTGTGCTTGGCTTGTGTCAGCTGATTTGACTCTTTAAATCAGAAAATAAACCCAACCAAAACCAAAAATCTGTTGCAACTTGGTGAGGTGATTGGTCTGACCAAGTGGTCAGCACAAGGGTTCTGGGGCAGGACCATGCAACTGGAGGAGGAGAGAGAGAAGGGTCCTTAAAGAACAAGGAAAAGGTGAGATGTTGCTCCAGGGCCTCAGTGCCATCTGAAGCTCAAAATGGGAGGTAGGACAAGTAACCATAGATATTAGTTGCAATTAAAATTAAAATCTAGTTAGGTTTTAGGGGAAAAAAAAAAATATTGGTCATGGCTTCAGTGAGGGATTGGACCACATGGCCTCCTGAGGTAATTAATCTCTGAATAATGATTCTGGGGGTGGTTGGTATGTTCTGTCATGTGCTGCTGACCCATTATATCTCTCTGATAAATCACACTGGCTCCTTTTTGTTTGCTTTAGAGACATAATTCTTTTTAGTCTCTCTTCTGCTGGTTTTGGTGATTGGTGATTGGTATTTGTCTTTTAAAAAAACCCAACAACTTGGTTTGGCCTGCAGTAGCAATCCTGTAATTGTGTCTCCTCGTGCTAGGAACTGATCATAATAATTAGACACAGCTAAATTCTCCACTGCAAGTCCACCAGCTCCAGTGTTACATAATATTGATTTGCCAGGATTATTAGATTGCACACATCCCTGGGTTATGGCTGTTGATGGAGGTTGTCTGACAGATGTCCTGGCTGCTCTCCACATTCCTCCTCTTCTGAAAAACAGAGGACATGAGTCTGCAAGTCTGTCAAGCCAAGCCCTTTCATAACCTTTAAATATATTTTCATGCATTTCTTTTGGAAAGATGTCAGCAAAATGAAGCTTGTGTTGTCACTGAGAGACTTATATGTGCTAAAATGAGAATATAAAGTATGTTGTCATTTTGTTTTTTTATGTATTCACAGCCTGATTAATTATGTAGTTGCTGTATGGCTCGGTTCATAAAATTATTTGGAAAAAAATATGACAGAAATGTTGGAGGAAAGGAGTAAAATTGATTTTGAGAGTTCAAGTGGGTAAATTATATTCTCAATACAGACCTGAAATCTCATCTGTTTCAAATCTTTGACTCAAATGTGATCTTAATTTTAAATGGAAGAACAAAAAACATGTAAAGAGAATAACAAAATGTTGGCACAACATGACTAGATAGTCACTGGGGTAGAAAAAAAGAGTTCACTGCCTCCAAACTGTGGCATGAACTCACAGATATCTCTAATTTCTACATCAGTCTGAAAAGGACTGCACAGAGATGAGTGCTGCAGAAGATTCCCCATAGACTAAGGAATTAGCTATTTGAAGGAATAAATGTGTGTGTGTGTGTGTGTGTGTGTGTGTGTGTGTGTTAGAAAAAAGGCTAGAAAGGTCTTGTAGAGCTTCATGTGTTTTTCATGACAGTTGCTTTGTTGGGAGCCAAGTTTTGCCTTGGACCCTGCACGGCTGTTTTTCCTGCTGTGGAGAGAGGAGGAGGGAGGGTTTGGACACCTCAACACTGTTCATTTTTGCTGAACATGAGTTCCCTCTGCCCTCAGACAACTCAGGGAAGTCTTGTGCTGCCTGGGATCAAGAGTCAGTGCTGAAAACAGGGAGAAGGGCTTGTAAAAGAACCTGTGTGGCAGTGAGTGAGGCCAGTGCTCCATCTCCCTACATTGACCCCTTTGGTGTTCAGCAGCAGCTGCTTCTTCAGACTCCTGAAAACCATTTTAAGGCACCTTACATATCTTGCTTTTTCTGATTTTAAAAGTTTGATGAGGTTTGTTTGTCTGTGTTGCCTAAATCACATCTCACTAGTTACTTTATAAATGTTTAATGCTTATTTTAATATTTTATCTTAATGTCTCAAATACATATTATCTGTTTGAAAAAAAAAAAAAAAAAGAAAAGAAGAAACCCTCCTGGTCTAGTGTATATATCTTTGTTCTCTTGGAAAGAACACTGGAAGCATACCTTGCAGTCTAGGAGCTGATATAAAATATTAATTCTTACCATTTTTACATTTCTACAAAAAGAAATATGCTTTGAGTTACAACATAACATCTTAAAAATAAGTTAATAGGCATATGAAAAATGTGTAACCTAGTGCTTGAAGATCTGCCTGTGATAGGTTAAGTATAGCTGTGCCTTTTCCTAAACTCTGTAGGATTTTTTGGGGTTGTTTTCAAAGTCTCCTTAGCAAAACACATGGTATATAATTACAGTTATTTTTTCATAATCTTTTCCTAATGCTTTCAGCAACTGTCATCTCTGCTGTATGAGAATCAGAATGAGGTCATTCAGTGGTCAGAATGAATATTTACAAGTTTTGGTACAAAAACACTGACATGCTGACATGGAGCAAGTTCATTCTTAAGGCTTCAACTGAGATCACTAGAACATATTTTAAAAGGTGGGTATGACATATCCTCATGTCCTAGACCATTTCAAACACTGCTGACATCTATAAAATCTTATATTGTAATATTTCTAATATTTCTGTATTGATCTCTACCTTCTTTCACTAAAATGTAATCCTCTATTTACTTTGCTGTTGCATGGGGAATATTCATCACCGAATCTTTATGAGACCTTGAATTTATAATTTTTTACTATTGAAATTATTGGAGAAACTTAACAAATTTCATAATTTCCCCTAATGCTAAGGGAAGCCTGACTGTCTTTGTTCTTCATTACCTGTCTCTTAGCCACCACCACACCTTCTGAAGGCAGCTGCTGTGAGCAGCAGAAGGGTTAACAGGAATTGAAAGGGCTTACACAGAAATGTAAGAACAAAATAATTAACAAATTGTTTCATAGTAGGAAAGAAAAAGAGTTAGCTTTTATAACCATCGCTAGACAGCATTGCCAGGGCTTATGTCATTTTGAAATAGAGTTGAAGCTGAAGCTGCTAAAGGCATAAGACAAAAGGCATTTTGGGTCTAACATTATTTCAGCCCAGCCTATGCTCTTTCATGTTTAATTGCTTAATTACAGTTTACTGTACATTTTAATGGCACGGGCTCTGAATCACTCAAGCTAAAGCAATGTATGATGCTGTGGAGCTCACTGCATTTTTCCAGTCGAAGTGGAATTCATTAATGTGCCTAGTCAAGCAAATTAAATGATCTTTTGTGCATTTGCTCTTGTTCCTTTCTGGTTTTCTCAACTGACTAGCATCTTTGGGGGTTGACAGCTTTGCAAGTAAGAAAGGGAAGGAATAACAAGTGAGTAATGGGCTAATTTTGTGGTAGTCAAAATGGCAAAAATATGATTATACTTAATCCACTATTTAGTGGAAGAGAGCAGATTTCCATTTTTCAAATACAAATCCCTGACTTGTTGACTATTGATTTATCTTGATGACTGAAGCATGCCATGGCTTTAACATAGTGCTGAACTTCCAGACTGTACTTCAGGGAAGTGTTAAAACCTTGTTGATGCTTAACAAATTATTTACCCATTAATTAAACTGTAAATCAGTAAGTCAGTTCCTACTACATATTCCTTTGTTTCCTTTTTTTTTTTTAACCTGTTCCTTTTTCTTTGTATCCTTCCTTTTCCTCCCTTTCCTCCCCCTGCTCCCTTGATGAAACAGAACACAAAGGCTACAGAACTTATTTTTCAGTGTGCATGCTTTCATTTGTAGTGAATCCACCATTTCAATACAGATGATGCACCACTACAACCAACCAGCTTCATGAGCAGCAGGGAGGTACTTTATAGTATGTTAATGACATCACCAGGTTTTGTTGTAATTCAGTAAGTCATGATGGCTCCATATTACAAATGTGAGTTACAATCAGATTTCTTTTTGTCTGTGTTCTAGTGGGTTTGGATGTTTTAGTGCTGTGCCTGAGATCATCATTGGTAGAGTTCAAATTAAAGCTTGGCTGTAGTCAGAGCAATAAATATTTGATAGACATTCATTAAAAGTGTCACCAGCTGTTTTGGATAATACACTTCAGAGAGAAACAAGACTCATTAACTGTGGGATAAGTAGCTGCTTCTTTCCTCCTCATTAGTCCATCAGGAGCATCCTCATCAAGGGAAGAAGGGAGCATAATGGACGTCATTGAAACCAGGCATGGAAAAGAAAATGTTTCAAGCAAATTCTTTGTAAAACCACATTTGACTTCTAGAAGATTGTGCTGTCTTATCAGCTGCTTATCCTATCACTGTAGCCAAAGGACAGGGACTCTCAAATCCCAAAGAAGAGGAGGATTGAAGCCTGAAGAAAGGGGTTTGGGTTGGAAAGCACCTTAAAGATCATCTAGCTCTAACCTCCCTGCCATGGACAAGGACACCTTCCACTAGTTCCAGGTTGCTTAAAGCCCCATCCAACCTGATCTTGAACACATCCAGTGATGCAGCATCCACAACTTCCCTAAGCAACCTGTTCCATGTCTCACCACCCTCAGAGTGAAGCAGTTCTTCCTAATTTCTAATCTAAATCTACCCTCTTCCACTGTAAAGCCATTAAACCCTTGTGTTATCACTACATGTCCTTGTCAAAAGTCCCTCCCTGGCTTTCTTGTAGGCTCCCTTCAGATCCTGATCTCCCTGGAGCCTTCTCTTTAGGCTGAACAACCCAAACTCTCTCTGCCTTCCTTCACAGGAGAGCTGTTCCAGCCCTTTGATCATCTTTGTGGCCTTCCTCTGTACATGATCCAGCACAGCCAAGCCCTTCTTGTGCTGGGGGCTTTAGGGCTGGATGCAGCCTTCCAGGTGGGGCCTCACAAAAGCAGAGAGGGAGAATCACCTCCCTTGGCCTGCTGGCCATACTGCTTTTGATGCAGCCCAGGTTGTGGTTGGATTTCTGCTGCACTTGCATGCTTTTGGCTCATCAACCAGCACTCCCAAGTCTTTCTCCCAGGGCTACTCTCCATTCTCTGCTTCTGGTAGTAGATAAGGGTTGCAGTAGTTAATTTACATCAGTATTTGCACTGGAATACATATTTTCTGTACTCCATAGACTCTCATCTCATTGCTATTGGTCTCAGTTAAACAGAATATGGATTTGTACATGTTTATCACCTCATCTTCTTCCATGGGGCAATGACCCATCTGTCTGCAGGGAGGTACCTTATTTTCCCAAGGCTTTTCTGTCATGACGATTTGTAGTGATAGTATTCTGCCTCTTTACACAGATTGTAGAGCCACATGTGGAAAAAAGGTTAAAGCCATGAAGTGGTCACTGTGCATGGAGCAGGTAGCAATGAGGTTCATGATCTCATCCATGCTGCCTTGGACCAGGCTTTCAGAAAGTTTCTCACCTAGAGATCTCATTTACCCTTACAGTAGTGATGCTTTATCATTTCCCTGTCAGTGTCTGACCTGCAGACTTGCAGGACTGAGCCTGGTGCTTGCATGTTTATTTAATTCCCTTAAAAGCAGGACATGGGTTATTAAATGGAGATACAGAAAATAGAGGTTTAAGTTGGTGTCATGGGTGCAAATGAGAATCTTTGCCTGTATTACCAAACTGAACTGATGGTAGAAATGAATTGCTATCATAAGGACCTATTTTTGAAAATATATTTTCTGCCTTGCCTAGGCATCTCTTTATTTTTTTCAGCTTGATCACTGCAAGAATGATTTCACAGAGCTGTTGCTATTTTTCTCTCAGGCCAAATTGTCGAGCACCAAAATGAACAATTTTTTCACTTTGAAAAATATACTGACTTCTGAAACTTGAGAGTTAAATGGACGTGAGAACAATATCACCTCCCAGAGATTACTCATGGATGGCACTTTCAAAATGTAATCTATTTCTTATAAAAAACACTACCCCTCTCCTTTCTTAAGAGTGAAATTATGGCAGGAGCAGTGGAGGAGGGATAAGACAAAACTCTGTGAACTTCATTAAATGGCCTCTTCCAAATGAAAGAGCAAGCAGCAGCAGAGCAGTGTTTGATGCTATTCTTCATTTGTAACTATGGGAAAAGAGGTATTCTGCCTTCCTGATCCTGTGGACAGGCAGGATAATGAAATATGCAGAAGTGCTGTCATGCATATTGTTTTTAAGAGTACATTTTTTTTGCACATTTCAGTCCCGTTTCTTTTGAGCTAAACCAGACAGATGGAACAGAGAAATATTGATGATATACAGAGACACAGGCACAAGCCACCCAAAGGCAGCCAGTGTGACTAGCCTTAGGTTTCCTAGTGTGCATAATCTTCCTCTAGCCACAGTGCTGTGAACAGCCTGCTGCCAGAATGCACCCTAAAGTGGAGTATTAGTGAGCAGTTATGTTTTTTCTTTTAGATTAATTTTCTGAAATAATCATAAGGCTCAGTTCCACAAGCACAAAGAAGCAGTTTTACTTGTTGAGCCTTTTTTTTTAACCAAAAAATAAGTAGATATTTTTTTTTCCTATGCCATGTGTCCATAAGCACATTTTCACAAGCAGGCTACATTTTTTTTCTCAATGTAAATAAAAATTCTATGATTTCTCTCTATGGGTGCCTTTGAAGGCTCTGTTAATCCACCAAATTTGAAACGTGCTGCTGAAATCCAGAGAGAGCAGCAGGTGCTGCCTCTGTATGTTCCTGCTCAGATCCAGAGCAGAAAAATTCAGTCAGAGAGCCTGATGCTGTCTCTCCCTTACTTCACACTCTCTGCTTGCCTGCTCTGAGCATGATGGGCACTGCTGGTCCCTGCCACCACCTCAGCCCTCCCTGGCATCAGCTGACTGTGCTCATGTTTGCCCTTGTTCCTGATGTGCTCCCAAGTCTGGTCTGGAGTTGTGCTTGCCCACTCCATTTTCTATGCCAGAGATTCCTCTTATGTAAAGTGGCAAGTCAGGAATTTCCATTTGTATTTAAATGGTTATGCAAAAATTGGCACAAAGTGAATTCTTCATTTACATTTTTAGGTATAGTGAGAGTGTACCTTGTAGCTCAGTGGAACAGAGTAGGGTTTCCAGCATACAGTACAAATCAAATTTGAAATCATAACTTTGTCTGTTTTTCTCTATGCTGATAATACATCTATTGCATTTTTTTCAGATCCACTTAACTGCTGCCCACCATTCAATTTTTCTCATTGATCAAAGTCCAGTTCTTCCTACCCCAGTGTAATGCTGGCTGGTAACAGACATCAGCAACAACAGGATTCCTTCAAAATGAAGTTCCTGGAAACCCAACCTGTGTTCAGTAGTATTGGGGTCACTTTATTGGCAGCTGTAAAATGCTCTGCTTTTAAATCCTGACAAATTCTCTGCTGTTAAAGTAATACAGTAAATTAATATCAAGTGTCTCTCTATGTTCTTGCTGTAGTTTTGAATTTAACCATGTTCAGTTTTGTCAAGACCAGATATGACAATGTTTACAGTGAGGGTGGTGAAACCCTGGCACAGGTTGCCCAGAGAAGTGGTGGATGCCCCATCCCTGGAAACATTCAGGGTCAGGTTGGACAGGGCTCTGAGCAACCAGATCTAGCTGCAAATTCCCCTGTGTCTTGTGAGTCAGGGCTGTTCTTCATAGATATTTTCTGTCCTAAGGGACTGGTCCTGACCTTCTTCTCTTTGAAAAGCAATAATCCTGGGGTTTTTTGGTGTGACAGACAAATGCCATCACATCTTACTAGTTATGCTTTGTAGAGGCTTTCTTGAGGTTTGGCACAGAGGATTTTTTAGCACAGTGGCTGTGGAAGTTTGGGTTTTTTTGCAATAGGGATAGGTTTTTGTTAGGTGTTCGTGTAGCTTAAAATTACAGATGAATTTCTGCTGGACCTAATCCTATTTTATCTACAGGAGGATTATGTGCCCTTTCAAGGGTGGAGAAATTAAAGGATCTGGTGTTGTTTAGACCTACTGTAGCTGGTTTGTAAACAGAAACCAAAAGGATCATTGTGGCTCTGCTGCCAAAACTCAGCTAACTGTTCAAGGCATGATGGTAGAACTGAACTGGAACCACTTCTTTTTTAGGGAAAGCTTCTTTTGGCCAAAATACCCATAAATGACTGCAACTAATATTGCAGCCTGTGTCATTTACTTCTCCTCTATGAGTTTGTTTTGCATTCTACTATGTCTTTATTGACTTTTTTTGGATAGCAATTATACCATGTGCCAGAATGGTATTATGTACATAGCAATCATTGGCAAATACAATTCAAAGGCCACAGTCTTGTTCTGAAGATCTGAGCACATTACTAAAAGCATTAACACAATCAAATAGCAAAATGCATTAACAAATTTATAGTCTCTTTTAAATGGAAACCCTCTAGGACTGTGGAAATGTGTAGCAGTGAAATCAGTTGTGACAGCCTTGCTGTCTGCATTTTAGCAGAGTCTCAGTAACAGCATAACCTGGAAACACAGAACTTCCACTAATGTACTGGAACTATTAAAAAGAGAAAGGGAAAACTAAGAATAATTGAGAAGGCAGTGAGAGAGAATACATTAGCCAGAGCAAAATAAATGTTCAACTAATGTCAGCCTGCCAGGATGGAAAAAGCTCTAAACCTAAATCCACATAATTCTCTCAGATCTCTTCTCTACAAATTCACATTAGTCATGATAACCAAATACACTGATTAAAAATGTACATCTGTAAGCTAAGTAGGCTAGAATGGAAAAAACCCCACTGGTAAGACTATCCACTGGTATTTGTAATGACATAGTTTCCAGATCAAGCAAACAAAATAAATACATAGAAAAAAAAAGAAAAAGTGAAATCTGCAGAAATTGTGTCTCATGTACAACCTCTTAATTGCTAGCAGGCATTTTTTCCCCATGGTTCTTCAGAGAACAGATGGTGTCCCTGTTATTTGTAAATTGGTTGCAGTACTGCAGAAATCAATGTAATGCTGCAAGTTATTACATTTTGAATTGCACTCTTCCACTGCGCCAGGACTGTGCACTGTAACACCCCTGTTCTTATTATTTTTAACATCTTACTCTTTTTTTTTTCCCCTGTCTGAAGTAGGAAATGCTTGTTCAAAGGATCAAAGCCCTACCAAGACTGGCAATATATAATGAAAGTGAATTTCAGCTTAATCATCATTCTTCTGAAGTTTGAGAGATATTTAAATCCAAAAATTCACATCAAACCTATGCTGAAAGCAAATGGGAATATTTGTAGTGTTTTGTTTTTAAATATATCATGACCAAACTGAGAGACTGAATTACATTATTTCAAATGAGGTTTAATGTTCTAACACATAATGGTACATATGGGTAAATTATAATGGTATTTCTAGGTAATTCAGAAAGTTATTTTTACCCATTTGCAAATATTTTTTTTTCCATATACAGACTTTTTTCTCCTCAATCTGCTAAACTTCAGCACTGAATACAGAGAATAAAAGCATGACATTATGATGGATTTCAGTCTGAAATGCATAAACTTAAAAAAAAAAAAGTAATCCACCACCCAACACCACTAAAAACAGGGTTACATGAAAGGAACCTTTCTAGAAAAGTTGTTTTCATGATTGGTCACTAGATCAGCATAAGAGCTTTGGTGGTGAGCAGTGGAACACGATTGGACTTGGAAAACAAGCAGCATCTGCAGATACATCAACCAGCAAGAGGAGCTAGAAATAATGTGCATCATTTGAAGCCATCACTTTGTCCCTCCAGAAAGAATACTGTTAAATTTGAAAAGACTGACAAAGGTGATATTCCTCCCAGTGAGAAACTTGATGTGTTTAGCTTATCAATCAGAGAGCAAAACAGTTTCATTTTATCTTCCCAGAGAAATCCTGGTGAAAAACATTCTCCTAGAGAGCCACATCATTTACAGAAAGGCATGAAGTGTTCTGATGACTGTAGGCTGCAATGTTTTGTAGTGATTTGAAATGAGACATGATTTTAAAGTGGTTAGAATAATTAACCCCAAGAATAGCTTGAATAGGTATTCAGCAGATTCTCCCTCACACAGTCTTTGGAGTTGTTTGCATGTCCTTCTCACAGTTGTCTTGTAGTTAACAGGAGGTTATGGAGTTGATCCAGAGATGGGAGATGTTTGTCTGCAGCAGCTGAGAGAAATCTGAGCCTCTGGTAGTTTCTCCTAGCATCTAAACATCCATCTCTGGATCCCATTGAAACCAGTGGGCAGCATTCATGGTCCCATTCCATGTGGTGTGTGGACAAGGCTGTGCAGCTGCCTGGCCTGGGGCCAGAGAGGAGGCACCAGCAGGGCTGAGCTGTGGCTGCACAGCTCTACAACCTGCTGAATGGGCAGGAGCTACTCACAGCACACAGCAGCAGGTATTTGCTTGTGCAGCCCTCTCCTTTCTGCTTTGTTCTTTTGCCCATCCAAATCACAGCTGCATCTTGCCCTGAGAAGGTGAATTGTAGCACGTTTTATGTTCTTCATTATCAGCAAATGCTGTAAGGATTATATCTGCTGATTGCCAGAGAGTATCAGTGAATTAATGATTAAAACAGTGCTGTTTCCATTTGCATTGCATTCTGTTCAGTACAGCATCAAATGATGTTCCAACCTCAATCATTCATAAAAGATATTTTGCTGTTGTGTGTGATACTCAGTTGTGAGCACTGCTGTAGAAACCTGCATGAAATTTGGAGGAAGGGATGGCCATGGAGGGAATAAAAGCTTGGATATGTGTGCACTTGGAAGAACTCCTCAGGTGAATAGCTGCCCTTAATAAGGAGCTACTTTTTGTTTGTTGTTCTTTTTTCCTTCTGCACAGTGTTTCCTTGCAACTTTCTAGCCCTTTTGCAAGAAAAATTCACTATTCTGGAATCAGTAGTAATTACATCAAAAATTACTCTGATCTAAAACTTTTCAAAGTAATGGCAGGTTATTTTAAGTTGTTTATTTGTTTTTTCCTCTGACAGTAAAAGGAGTGGTGGGAAAACTGCATCAAGGTATTCCTAAGCACTGAAAATATGGAGAAGTGTTAAGAAAGAATGAAATGTGAAGTTCACCTGACACAGTTTGATCTTCTGCCTCACTGAATTATGTAGCAACTGCCATGGTCCTGGGTAGTAGCCATGATAGGTATTATGTGGATGTGTAAAACACAACTGGCATGCTCACTGGTTGTCACAACAGCCTACACTGGCATTAAAAGGAGCACCTTCATTCTGGGTCTGGGAGCACCTCTGCAAAGTAGATTTCTGCTGTCCATCCTGTTGCTATGCAATAAACTGGGAGTGAACACCATTCCTTGGGGCTGGTAATTCCTTCCCAGCCATGAATGCAGAAATGCTTTTGGTTTAAAAGGTAGTATCAAGGTGAAACTTTTCACTCTGGGTGCAGGGTGCAAAGAGTTGGGGGAGAGAGAGTCTCAAATGAGTTAGTAATTGTATTAACAAAAGTATAATAAGAGGAAAAGGCTGCATCTTGGTTCTGACTTTCACAACATCCCTTTCAGTCCCAGAAAAAGGTAATGTTCTGCTTTGTTCTGCAAATATTGTCAAGATCATTCATTTACCCCTTTTAACTTATTATATGGATTCATGCAGTGGAATTTTAATGAATTTGGACCACTTACTTTGCAATTCAATCTTTTTGATGGATGCCTTGTTGAGCCTTTAGTTACATGTCATTTACAACTTCTTCATCTACCCTTTGGCATGATTTGAAATGGGAGAGTGGAGCTGTCTCATTCAAATTCAACAGACTTTTTTTCCATCTAAAAATTCCCACACACCTTGTGAAGGAGCAGAGAAATGATGCTGGCAACAACAGCAGCAGCATTCATGAAAAAAAAAAAGAAATTTCTATCTCCTGATTTCAGGAGATAGAGCCCACAAGAAGACACAATTGGTTGGTTCTTATGTAATTCCTAAAGAGGAAAGAACTCACAATTAAATTGCAATGAAATTGGAGGGTTTTCAGGACTGTGTCATGTATTGTCTCAAGAGTTAGGTAGCAACATCTACTTCCCTGGTGAGTTTTCACATCCAAGCAGCTTATCTGGATGTATGTGTCTAGTTTATTACTTTATTTTTCTGTTTTTTCCTTTCCCTAACCTGATTCCTCAGGATGTTATTTCTGGTAGCAGGATGCAAGGTTTGGGTGAATGACTCCACAGGGGTTCTCCCTGAAACCCTTGAAAGCCCAGCAGCAGCAAGCAGACACTGCTGATGTGTGACCTCTCCTCTGGTGCTGCACAAAACCCTTTGGAATATTGCTACTCATTCTCGTTTGTTAAACTCTGACACTGTGCCAGACAAAAATACCAAGCCAGTTTGTTTCAGAGAGCCACAGAAGGATAACATTTATATGTAGGTGTGATGTGTGTTTAATGCATAAATACTCTGTCAGATTCCCCTGACCACATGGTCAACTTCCAAACAGATTTATAGCAGGTCACTCGAAGTGAGTTCAGCAGCAGAGCACTTGTACCTGAATGAAGACATTAATAATCAAGAAGAAAGATGCTGGATGAGAAGGAGCTTAACAGGAATAAGACCACACTTTGATGAGCTGGCAAGTACCCTCTTAGTAAGTGCAGATCAACTGACTACAACAATGTGGTTTTCATCCTGTTTAAATGGGAGTGACCTTACTGTGACTGCTGTGGCTACTGTAATTTATCTAACACCAAAGGATGATGTCTTGGGGGTTTATAAATCTTTCATTTGAACTTTAATACCCTGAATTACCTTCTTTCCTTTCAGAAATGACAATGAGCTCAGTTTATAGGATGTGTAACACAACTTTCTATACAAACTATCTGCAAGTACCTATGCAATGAGCACTGTGGGTCCTTTATAAAGCTAGGAGTGTTTACCTCTTTTCTTTTTTGAATAATTGGTCTTCTCCCCATGCCTGCTTGGCCCACAGCTGCTGTGATTGGATTCTTACTGTTCCCATTGCCAGGGAGCTTCTCACTGCCATGCAGAAACATGCCAAGCAGTTTGACTGCTGTTTGTCATATGCAGTTCCTTCTTTTTCCCTATTCCTCCAGGTAGGGTATTGTTTATACAACATTTTTTCTATCTTTTTTTCTAGTTTTGAGGAGGTTTTCTATTGTGTGCACACTATATATATGCTGTGAAATACTGTGTGATCAGAATCAAAGCACAAGATAGGGAGGTTTTTACCTACAGCAGAAGCTTGTTCTGGTCTGAAAATTATCCTCTGCACAGCTGAGATTTATTTAGTTGTGATAAACTCTTTTTCTGTCTGCAGCTGTAGCAGTCTTGTTATGGAAGAAGATCATTAGATTTCTTGGCTGTAAGAAATAGCACATGGAAGGTGAGATGACAGTTTAAAGTTTGTCACTGTGGAGCAAAGATTCCTATCAGGTTTGGCTTAGTTTCTTGTCCAGTGATTGCTCAGATGGATCTGTTGTAGAGCAGCTGGTAAAAAACGAAGTTGGGTTGTCATTTGTGAAGAAAACAAAGCACAAAAATATGTTTTTTGTTTTTTGTTTATCTCCAGTAATGGCCTATACCTAAACATGGTCCATTGCATTGTCTGTGGCTTTGAAAGTGTCATACGTAGTTAGGATTGCTATTTGCATGACTATTACTTCCATTTAAAAAAAAAATTGTAAATATTTGTATCATGTTTGCATGATTTGTAGTTTTCTATTCTTCATGGAACATAAGCTAAATCTTTAGAGAAGAAGCAAAATACCAATTCTACAGTAACCAAAATTCCTGTCACTGTAGTGAGATTTTTTTTTTTCTGTTCTATAACAAGCATTGATTTTAGCTATTAGAGAATCTATGTATTCTTGTTTTTTACAGTGGTTCATTAAGAATGCATTCAAGGCCCTTGGGGGAAAAAAAAAAAAGAATAAAAATTAAGAATGGGAAAAAAAAAAAGAAGAAGAGAGTACTAGTAATATCAGGAAAAGTTGATTTACATTTATCAAGGAGAAGAGAAATTACTTTAAATCATTTCTTCATTGGAATTTTCCAGTAATTTGTACATTTGTTTGAGATTTTACTTTTTAATCTGTAGGGCAGGGACCACAATAAATCTGTTTTGCCTGATCCCAGTAATTCATGCAGAACAAAATGGACTGTGATGGATTGCTTTATTTCCAGAATTGAAGTAAACAGGTGAAATTTTTTACCTTGAGACTTAATAAGAGATGATGAATGAGAATTTCTGTGCAACGAGAAGCATGATGTACTTTCCTAGAGCACACTATAATGATGAGCAACCTCTGGAAATTTGATGAAAGGGAGGCAAGGATGTCCATGGAAACACACACTTTTCCAGAGAGAGATGCTGGAGCATGACTTTGTATGAATTCTCCAAAATTATCTTAGCTGGGCTAAATGAAACCTCTTCTTCTCCCTGCCCTGCTCCTTTTTGCTCCAGTTGTAAGACCACAATTGAGCAGCTCTTCTGAATTTCATACTTAATTTGCCTGGAACCTAAAGGTGTTGGCATTGTTCTGCTTACAGGCTTTCTCCTGTGGGGAAGTGATTATCTCAAACACAGTTTCAGGCACAGAGTTTCTGCTAGTTTCAAGCTGGGACACCATGACATTTTAATTTTAGGCTCTGGTAACCAATATCTTGCAGTTCTCAAGTCCCCTGAATGTTTTGATAGATTCAGGGTCTGACCTAGCTTTGAGAAATTGTTTCCAATTATAGTCTCACCACAGCAAAACAGGAAGACCAGGATTGTCAGGCTTTACTCCTTGCTAAAGGCATCTGCCCATCTTGATTGCATGTCAGGACTGAGCCTTGGATCCCTGAGCTGGAAGCCTATTAATAGAGGTTACAAGAATTGGCACACATTCAATACTCCCACTACAAGTGCTATTAAATTAAATAAACACTTGTTAATAACAGCTAAAAGCACAGCACAGAGGAATATGCCAAGTTGCTCAAAGTGATGTAAAAAGCTTAGTGCTTTTTACATTTATTTTTACAATATCCCAGTATAGATGGAATTTACTCAGTTAAATCAATAGCCTGCAGCCTGTGTTTACAAACTGACAGTCTCCATTTAATGAATCAAATTGTCTTTGTTTTATTCACAGTCAGACACACTGTGCACAATGAAAAGACTTCCTTGGAACCATCCCTATCTTTTCATTCCTCTCCCCCTCCCTCGCCACCTTTTCTTAACTCCCTGTAAACTTGATAAAAGCAATCCTGCCTCCTCCTTGTAGCATGTGCTCAGTAGGAATGATGAGGCTCCCAGTCCTTCTTGGAAGGCACTGCAGGCTGAAAATCAGAACTTTCACACCTCCCCTTGCTATTGTTTGAGGGCATGTGCTTTGCCCTGGAACAGTAAAAACCCCTGCAGATGGATAGACTGCACTCACTTGCACATTTATAACAGCATTTTAGGTAGAAGATGCATTCAACATGATGCTCAATTAATGTATCTAAAATCAACAGCTTTACTGGAGTATTCAGAAGCATTTATTCATTTAAAAAATGTCATAGCTTGATGATAGAGCTCTACCTGCATGAGCAGTTTAAACACACAGACAAACCTGGAACACTTCCAGGTGTTCAGTCATCTGTCATTCTTCTTTGGTCCATACAGTTGAATCCAAGACTGCTGGATTTTTTTAAGTCAGCACAGTAATATGGCAGTGATTTTAAAACCCAGTTGAAGCCTGTGGAGTTCATGTAAGTGCACTGTGAGCAGTTTTGCTGGATGAAGAGGTGGAGAGGAGATGTGGGCAGGGAGAAGGGCTGCCATTGAGCACCATCTGCACTGCATACCAGGCAGCTTTTGGTACGAGTTCAACAACAGGAACACTGGATCTTGTGCTAAGTCACTTTACAGAACCTTAATTTATGTGACATGCAGGTTAAGAGGGTTGGTAATAAAAAAATCAAACTTCTTTTTCTAATTATCTGCATACTTCCAAAGCATGTTCCAATCCTGTATTCACTTGTACATTGGCTAGAGATGTACATCCCTTTTTTTACTACATAAACAAAATGAAACCTGATTTCAGGTTTTAAAAATACTAAGGAAAAAAAAGAAGTAGGCTTAATTTTCTAGAGCAGAGACAAGTTGTTCTTTCACTACTGTGAAGCCCAACAGTTCCACTTTGATTGTCATGTAAGCTGCACTCTTATTGAGCAAATGCCTTGTAGTCCTGGGAAAATAAGGTGGCCTCCTCCCAGGCCTGATTTAAATGTGTGGGCAGCTCTGCTCTGGTGCCTTTTGGGTTAATTCTCCCCAGCAGCTGCTGGCCCAAGCAGCTGGGAGGGGCCCCAGCCAGGTAAAGAGCCCAGCCAGCCAATGGCCGGTTGCTAGCTGGTGACGTCAAGCAGAAAGGGAGGCTGGCTCAGCCTGGGCTCACCTGTTTTCAGGTTGGTGCAGCTGGAGGTTCAGCTTGTGGCCAGAGCAAGAGAAGTGTCTCAGGTACAGTCTCCCAGTTCTTCTCATTTGCTTTGTCTGACGTTTCATTGGTGCTGTTGTTTTGTTGGTCAGTGATCTGAGGAGAGGGCACTTGCTCCACTTTGGAGAGTTCTTGGGATGTGCAGAGCAGAATGCTCTGGGTGCTGTGTCTTCTGAATGTGTCCCAGGTCCCCATGAGGCAGAAAGATCCACTGAGTAAAATACTGACCAAGGCCTTAGCATAACTGAGAATTCCTCTGTTGCTTTTCACCTCTGTGCTGTTTTCCAGGTTCCTGTGGTCAGATCAGCAAGTCACTGTAACTTGGGTGCAGAAATGTGGTGCTAGGTATGAGTCTGACTTTTCAAAAATCATTTCATGTCCAGGAGCTGCCTAAGGAGCTGGGTTGGCCTGAGTCTAATCAGTTAATTATCTAAGATCTCCTTGTAAGTAGGAGGCCAGGTGAGTACTGCCAGGCTTGTTTCAGGCTAGTCCAAGGTGGTTGCATTAAATGCTGGGTCAAGTGAACTGCTGGAGGCGTTTGTGTGTTGCCTTTCAATGTGTTGTAGGACCTGAGGCATCTGTCTTGGACTAAGTGACTCTTGAGTTGTTGAAGTGAAGAGAAATGAACATCCAACTGTTTTGACTCTCCTCTGTGAGCAGGACACTAGACAGATCCTGCCAAGATAAAAACACTGGGGATTTGGAAATGCTTCTATCACTGGCTGAGACTTCCTGCTCTTTTCATCTTTTCTACCACTGTGATTTCTAAGCACCTGCATGTCTTCACATTAGACATGCACAAATACTCAGTGCTAAGGGAAGAAAATGTGTTTCATTGCAACTGGCTCAGTTTTAACCCAACAATGCATTAAATTCTGTATACCTGATATTCCAAAATTTAGAGAACTATTCTGGCTTTCTATGTTGTTACTGTTGTCATTTTAGGTGATTCTAAGTTGGCTATCCATTAGGGAAATGCTAGATAAGTGTCTGAGGCTGTATGTCATTCTCAGAGAACAGAGAACATTTTAGGAGGCTGAATCACAGAAAATACACTATTTTTTTTCTTAAAAATTTCAGCATTTTCTGTATACATAATCTGTGATTAATTCATTTGGCTTTGAGAGTAGTATTACAGCATACACATTCCCATCACAATCACATTGTGTTGTAGTACATCTAGATTGTAGTGTTTTTGTGGTTTTTTTCTCTTGTGTTTAAGCTCACATTTTCTTTTTCTTTATTATTATTATTCTCTCTTCTTTGAGCCTGTTAAATCCAGTAAAATATTGGCCCTCTTATGCCAACTGAAGCTGGCTGTGATTGTTGATGCTGAGAGTGTGACTGATGGTGCTTAACACCAAGGAGAATCATCTCCCCTACATGTGCTAAATTTCCTCATGGGCTACTTAATCTGCAACCAGAGCTGTTATCTTTCAGCAGGAGTTTTCTCTAGGTTCCATTTCTAAAAGCAACTGCAAGAACAGATAAGGAATGATATCAGAGAGAAATAAGAAATGGAAAAAGAAATAAATGAGAATCAAAAATGGGGTATGTTATAGAAGAGGAGATAACTATGAGAAAGAGCAGTTATAAAATGTCAAAATTGACATTCTTATTCTTCTCATAATCATGGGGGATCTGATGCATTTCTGTTCTTTTAATATAGAAATTAACTCACAGGGGTTTGTAATGAGCTGACAATCTTGCTACAGTCAGTGTGCAAACATGTGACGTGTGGTATTTACCTTCAAGAGCTTGTAAGCTCAACAATAAATACAGCAGAGAAGGTGACTACTGAAAAAATATACTTGTTTTGCTTTATGTTATTTTAAAGTGGAACAACAATGGATGGTTCCAAGGTTATGAGTTTGTTTTTGTTGGTTTTTTCATTGTTTTTTTTTCTTAAGTGTAGCACAAGACAGAAGTTCTGTTGTTGCACTTCTGTTTCTTCAAGTTGGAAAGATGAGAAATAGAACTCCTGATTCAAACTGTCACTCTTACTGAGGCTGACAAGGAGCCTGTTGCAAATGGGCATTGCTACAGGTACAGAATTGAACAGTCTGCTCAGAACAACTTTCCCAATATTTTCCAGGAAAAAAAATTATTTATTGTCTCATTGCCACCCTTGGATGTCTTCAGCCTCATACTGAGGTGGAGATGTCATATTAATGTTATTTATTTACCTGAAGAAAGCTTAATGCTTCAGATGATGAAGTCTAAATGCAAGTTTTAGATTTGTTACCAGAAAAAATAATTTGTCAATGCATTCTCTTTATTTCTTTATTTTTAAAATGAAAGTGATTTGTATGTAACTTGTGTTATACAGCGTGGGAGAAGATGAGGTAGCTTTATTTTTAAGTCTTATTTTCAAGTTTTTTATGTGGTGTGTTTGTTGTTTGCAATGTGCTACAGCTTTTCTACAACTTACTTTGCATTTTGAGCAAATATTTATTTTCCATGAAGCTGCAGTGTTGCTAAATATTTTGATAAATGATGCTTTGCATCATGGCAGAAGAGGCTAAACACCTGACCTGCTGCCCATTGTTCTTAGCACATTGTCAACAAAGAGTCCCTCAGGATGTGCATGTTCTGTTCAAAATCTGTCTTCTGATTTAATAATAAAACAATTTTGTTAATATCTACTCTGTTCCTGAGGGAAATTAATTGTACAATGATTAATAGCCTCAAACATCTATAAATATTTCTTCTGAGTATTTTACTTTGCTTTGTAAATAGCAAGTTCCACAACGTAAGAAGAGTAATTCAGATACTCAGGTTTTTGCTGTGATTATACTACATTTTTATTACAAATCAATCTTGACCATTAATTTAATATACCTGGCCCACAAGCATTTTTGGACACCAGATAGATTGTCATCCTTAATACAATCTATGTAGTAGTGTGAAAGTACTTAAATCAGTGCCAGAAATAGAATTTCTAGGCTTTTTGAGGATAGACCCAGAAATGAAGAAGGTAATACAAAATCATCAACAAAACAGCACAAAATGCTAATTATTTAATTTATATTTGGCTTTGTTTTCAGTATAAATTATGGTGGTATAATTGTTGCATTTGTGCTTCCAAATGAAGAGTGTGTGACTCCAAGACAGGGAAATGGATACCCTAGATTTTGACACTTGGGTCCTTGTACAAGATGCTTGTACATTGAATACTGTGTGCTGTCCCAAAAAAAAAAAGGTGTAGGAGAAATGGAAACATTTCAGAGAAAGGCACCAAGGATAATCCAAGGTTGTTATGCTTATTATTATATTTTCATTTTCTAGCACTATCACAGTGTCTGCAACAGGATAATAGATCAAAATGGACTACCTCAAAGCCAAAAAAAAGGTTATTTTCTAACTGGTGTTGTGACACATTCATTTTTTTGATAGGAATCCTTCTTGTGTTCTCTAGATAGAGCTGACAATAAATAACTTCAGTACTTCTCAACTGAAGTACTTGCAATTTCAGGTACTATGCATCAATTTGGTTTTATCCTAAATATGTTATCACAGCCCTATCCTGCCCAAGTATTATGTTTCTTTTCATCTTTTTCATAAACATATATTTCTCTTTTCTTATTTTTATCTATAAGTAGTATCTCTAAGAACCTTTCATATTTAAACCCTAAATCTTCATGTTACTAATTTGACTTACAAAAAGGGTTTCCTCTGAGCTTGTGAGCTTTTAAATCTCCATGTTTGCACAGCTCTGTTATAGACATAGAGGGGGCTCAGGTGAGTGGTGGTGGAGTGTGCTTTTAATAAGTCTGGTTTTTCTTTGAGCTGTAAATTTGCTGTGGAAAGTACAACAGTCCAAAGAGCACTTTAGTGTCTATAGCAGCACATGGTTAGCAGAATACCTCCAGGGCAGGGGAGATGTGATTTTCTACTTAACAGAAGCAGCAGCAGGTAGAATTCTCAATTTCTTTGTTTTTCTTCTACTTTAGTGTTTTCATTAGATCTAGAAAATATAATAAGCAATTACTAACAAACACTGCTTTAATTGTTCAGCTTAAAGTTCTGAAATAGAAGTGGAAGACATGCTTTAGGTATTCTCTTTTTTCAGATTCTCTACAAGAAATCACTTCTTTGGTATTGTTTTTGAAGCTTTGAGTAGTGAAAGTTGCAATGTGCTTATTTTAACTCTGGTGTGCATTCTTATAATGACAAGCTGTAAAATGATAATGAGCTGTCAGGGTTATATGCATTATATGCACCTTCTGAACGTTTGTCTAAAGCCAATTCCCAGCACAAAACTAACCAAACAAAAAAACAAAACCCAAACCACATCTAAAAAACATCTGAGCAAACCACTGGAAATCATTAGCAATCACCTGAAACATTCAAGCTGAAATTCCACTTCAGATGTCAGAAATCTCCTAATCCTCATGGGAAATATTTTATTTTAGTTTATTTGATGTATTCTATTCAATAATTTTTTCCCTAAAAGTTAAGAAATTATTTAAAATTGGAAAAGGCTGGAGCTGGGCTTATTTTGAATTTTAAATATAGTATGAGAGAGGGTGCTTCTTAGTACTTCTAAAATTTTAAAGACTGGGCTCATCAAAATCTATTTAAATTGCAAATATGGATAGCACATCCATTGCATTTGAAATGGTGTTTAATAGTGTAAATTTTGTTAGGTTTGTTTGGGTTTTTTAATATTTTGAGTGCACTTAAGTGTTTAGATTAAATAATTAGAGTGAGAATCATTACACCTAGCATTAGCTCTTGAATTCCAAAGAAATCATTAGTCTTCCTGTTTTAGTCAGTGGAAGAAACTAATCATTAGAGATGGCAAATCATCTCATTATGAGAGAGAAATCACACAACAAACTACTTCTTATCTCCACTGACTACAAACAGAGCCATATTTACTGTCTGAGCCTAGGTGCTTGACTTTTAGATGGATGAATTTTAGTCGAATTGTTCCCCGAGAGAAGTAATTTAAGATTTCTGTTTATTTAAATTGAGATTAAATATTCTTCTTTTATTTGCATACGGATAGAAAATTTTACTATTATCCAGTTAGTAAGAAATACTCTATTCACTGTTTTCATACTTACTAAAAAGGAAAAAATAAGAGTTTGAACAAATTTTTCCTGTGACATAATTATTTTGGTGACAGTTTGGGGGTATGTTGTGTCTAAAGTTCCTTGGTTGTAAAAAGAAACAAAAAATGACAGCAGCCAAAAAGACTCAACTGGTCTTTATAGAAAACACTCTAGAAATTAAAAACAAGATTAAACTTGAAAAATTCAGTGAAGCTCTTCTCCTGACTCATTTAACTTGTGATTAAATGTGGTGATTCCAATCATTTCGATTTACATCTGTACTCTAACATACACTGAATTGCACCATTAATTTTAATGAGTCTTATTTCGTGTGCAAAGCAAAACACCTGAGCAAGTCTTTGCAGGGACTAATCCTTGGAGTGTAAGGTTTGTGGTTTAATTATTGTCTGGCCTTGTTTTCAGTGCTAATATATAGTTTTGTATTTTCTTTAAAGAGGTGATACATATGTTAACAACTTGTAGATGAAGTTATACCTGAGAAATGGGATTTTTCTTCTGTAAGTGTCTGAAGGCAGTCAGGAGAAGCTTTTGCTTTCTTCCTTTTGCTCTGTTCCAACAGCTAGGCTCTGAACTAGGCTGAAAAGAGAAAGATGAGAGTAAAGCAGTAGGATATTTACAAAACCACTTCTTCAACTACTTAGCCTGTTAAAGGAGAGATCTTTATTTTACTTTTTTTTTATAAACATATATCATTTCAGTACCCGAAGTGCTAGTACTAAATGGCTATGAAAATTCAAGTTCCATCTAGTACTGGAAGCCAAATCAATCACCAGTTTATTTGTATTGTATTTCTGATTCAAATACATTCATTAACGTAGTGCATTTTGTTAGATTTCCCACTGGATTTCAAAGGCCCGAATTGCTGACAGCTGCCAGAATGGTATGTTTTGTCAATATGCTTGCTGGTACCTTGCAAACCTTCTCAACTTGCAAGTCAAAATTCATCTTCTGAAAATGTCAGCTCTTTTAAGCAGCCTTCCACAGATGAATTCATTCATGGCGTTGTCCTGAAATGTTTAATGTTGGCTTTTTCATGCTGGCGGTGAGGAGTCTGACATGCTGGTTTGTTTCTCCTCTGGAAACAGGCACAGAGGCTGGAATAGGAATGAGCAGATCACTTCAGCAGAGGTGCAGGCATCAGGCAAATATAAGTGTAATAGTATTCCCAGAGCCTCCTTTTTAACAAGTAGGTCAGGAAAGGAGAAGTATACAGAAGACAACAGTGGTTTAGTGGACATGTAAAAAGTAAATGGAAAACATCAGGTAAAGTTTGGCTGGACAGGAGTCCATTATTAGGCTAAGAAAGACTCCATGATGTGTGTGTTCAGTATACCAGCATGACTTATCAGTAAAAGCAAAAGCACCTTTAGCTCTTGCATTCATACAGAAAAATCATGTTTTCTTTCTAGACAAACAGGATTTTACTAACTTGTTAATAACTTGGTGTGGCACACGGCATTCTAAATGTTAGAAAAAGCAGCTGGAGCTGTCAGCACTTGGAAGAAGAATATTATTTAAAAATGCAAGAGATGTAATGGAGACATTTTTTTCTGAAACTGACATTTTTTTATGATATATCATGAGCAACCATTCTGAAAATGGCTCTAATAGATGTTGATGATGTTTCATTCTTAGCCTACCTTGAAGTGAGGGAATGAGCTACAGAGCTTTCTTCAGCAGCAATCCTGAGTGTGAGGAGCAATGTCACATCATCCAGTTAGCAAAGGTCCTGATTCTGTGAGACATTGCTGTTCATGTTTAAGAATTTCCTGCTAGTTACTCTCCAGCAGTTATCATCTGAAAATGTGAATCTGTTACTGTGTGTGCACTTAAAATGCAAATCTATTCCGTGGTTTTTTAGAATCCAGAGGTTCTTTTATGTGAGTAGCATTTAATGATTAGAATACGTGAGCATCACTGGAGTTGGCAGCATTACAGGTGTTATTTTATGTGACCTGAATTGAATCACAGATGATCTGTGAGTCTTATTAAACATGGTAGCACTACAGAGATCCTATTTTCACATTCTCTAATGTAGCAACCTTTGTGCCAGTTGCACATATTTGTGTTTCCTGATTTCCTGTATCTAGCAAAGTAATTTATTTTGGGCATTACAGGAAAGTTTGCTTCCTTTTCCTATCAAACTCCTCCTCTTTAAAAAAAATCACATTAAGAACATTTTACTTTCAGAGCTGATGTAGATGCAAAGACTGTGGCCATCTATCCACCTCTCCCTCTTCCCCTCTCTCCCTTACTTCTCCCATTTTCCCCTTAGATATGGCTGAAATCTGAAAAATTCTAAGCTACTTGTTAAATCTGATATGTCTAAAAAGAAACACATTTTTTCCTGAAGCATTCAGAAAATCCAGAGGTATTTTTAGCCTTTCCTTTTCATGTTTTGTAGCTTATTTTACAGATATATATTAATTTTAACTAGGTATTTATTTTAGTTCATGATGGCAGAAAAAACCCAGCATTTTCTTGTTAAAAAAAACCCAAACCTTGTTAACTGCCTGTACTTAAATAAACTGAGGATTGTAATAGGAATGTTATTATATTTATTCCACCATCCTGCTGAACCTGTCTGACAGTGAAATTCACTGGGTTTTTTTTACGATTCTCTGTCACAAGTCAAGCTTAATATTATCTCTGCAATTATCACACGTCAAAGGTTTACACCAAGGCTGCACTTGAATGAAGTCATTCACCAAGTTCAGCAAACCATAGGTCCATGTTTACATTTGAGAAGAACCTCAATCCTTTGTGGCAGGTGCCATTGAAGTGTATGGAGTAGGACTTTTCCAAGTTGGGGTCCTCAGGAGCTGCTCTGACAGTGCTCAACAACTTGTGATCAGGTTAGCCTTCTCAGCTCAGAAAAGCTTCCTGACTTGTTGCTTACTCCTCAAACCAAATGTTTTCAGAATCATTCCATGTGAATCAGCCACGTGTATTGCAAAATCAGAATCTTTGATCAGAAAACTTGTATTTGCCCTGGTTTGTACTCCTTGCAAAATGAGATTTAAACAGTTAATATTTTGTTCTAAGTACGCACTGTATAAATATGTTATCAAACATATATTGCAAAGCTTTTAGCATCACTGCTCTGGAGTTTTTAGCACAAAGATGCTTGAATTCTTGAGACTATTCTGATTCATGCACTGTCACACTTTAAGTCTTATCAGGAAGAAAATAATTTGTATTAAGGGCATAATTATAAGCACAGCTTTACTCTTTGGTCATGGCATAATATTTGCTAGAAGTAAATAGTTTTGTTTTTTGTTTCCCCCACATTTGTTCCACTCTTGAAAGTGGAGGGGAAATGTAAGGGAATGTTTCCAGGTTCTGTGTAATAAATACTATTCCCCCTTTTTTTATTTTATTTTTATTTTAACTTTAGATACTTTATAAAATTGGTTTTATCTGCAAACTTACTGAGGGCGATCTTGAACCCTGCATCCAGATCCCTGGTAGATATTAAACTGAACTGGCCCCAGTACTGAGCTCTGGGGAACACCACTTGTGACTGGCCACCAGCTGGATTGAACTCCACTCATCCAACTCTTTGAGCCCAGCCAGCCAGCCAGTTTGGTTTTTATCCAGTGTGGTGTGCACCCATTCAAGCCATGAGCAGCCAGTTTCTCCAAGAGGATGATGTGGGAAACAGTGTCAAAAGCTTTACTGAAGTCTAGGTAGACAACATCCACAGCCTCTTAGATCCTGCTCTGGCAGGGGGGTTGGACTAGATGATCTTCTAGGTCCCTTCCAACCCCTAACATTCAATTATTCTTCCTCACCCACTAAGCAGGTCATCTTGTCATAGAAGATGAGGTGAGTCAGTCAGGACTGTGCTGATGGGATGTGATCACCTGGTTGTCTTGAATGTGCCACTTGATGGCACTCAATTATATGCTCTGTAACCATCCCTGGCACCAAGATTTTCCATCAGGAACACTCAGTTTTAAGCTCCAAAATAGTTTCCAGTGTGGCTTGTTGAAGTCATCAAGAGGACCTCATGCCAAGAAGCATTTTTGTTCCTTAGTGGAGAAAATTAGCCAGGAACATACAAACACTAGAAAAAAATAGTGAGAAGGTAGGGAAGAAATAGAAAATAAAGGCTGAGAAATAAGAGGAAGATAGATGAAAAATATAACATAGCAGGAGCTGTCCTATATAAATGACAGGCAAGGGCAGCTGTCTAACTGCCCATCGTGTCCAGAGGCTTCACATGAGGATAAGAGCAGCTGGGCTATTTTTATGTGAGAAGACTGAATTCAAACCACAGGTAAACTGAGTCCTCTGGAAGAGGAAAGGTTGGCTGCTTTTATGCACATCTGTGTTCACATGAATCAGTCATATGTACTGTACCTACATTTTTGTGTTAGCAACAAAGAAAGGCTATTTTTCATGACAATTTTTTAGAAATTATTTCCAGCTTACAAAAAAAAAATCAGAAATCAGTTATTTGTAAACAGCACATCAGTGATGAAATAAATCAGCATAGACATGTTGACTATTTGGTGAATGAAGTGATTGAATTACAGTGAGATTAAGCCTTTTAAGTCTTTGAAATAAGTGATTCTATCCTGATTTTATAGCAAAATATGGAACTCTACTTTTAACACATTCTTCTGTTCTTAATTTGATCCACTGCCATTTTCCTCAGCTGCACTAGCAGAACTTACAGAAGACAGTGTTCACCTTTGCTTTAATAAAAAATACCTCTTTTGGTTGCTGTCCTATTTCTGCTATTTAGTCTAACCTTAGCTGCATGACACTGTTCAGCAAGAGCAGTTGGTATTGCAGACAAGGCTGTTAGGAAGAAAACAGGGAAGACATGGAACAATTTCAGAGATGAGATGTCACTGGGAGAAATACAGGAGGCTCAGTGAGTATTGGGAGTGCTAATAACAGGGAAATGTCAGCCTCCATCCAGGTGGGCTAACAAGATCCTGAGTCTTAGGATTGACAGAGAGAGAAAGCTTCAAAGTGCCTCAGCCCAGGAGAAAAGAGCCAGCCAAAACTTCTGGAAATGTTTTTCTGACCAAGTGCTGAGGAACTGTTGCAGCCTGGTTTTGATTCTTTGATTTTATCTCAGCTACGTTTGCAGTGAAAGGACAATGTTTAAATAAGAACTTACAACCTGGATTACTAAATGCATTCCTCATTTCAATGGGGAATGCCAAACAATTAATCTTCTAAATATTGCTGAGGTTCAGGACCAGGCTGTATAAGCCATTTACTCTTTTAATCCTTGTTGAGCAAATAACTAATACATTATTTTGGTGAAACATTTTCAGTATGTTTAAAAAACCACTGTGTTCCAGAAAGGTTTTTATCAGGTATATAGTATCTATGGGCCTGGCTTATTTTCAGGAGTAGTGAACAGGAATTTTTCCTGATCCAATCTGAGAAGATTCAGATAAGGGATCTTACTTCAGAGTGAGGAGGAACGGTCCTGGCCTACTGAATGTGATACATGGTAGGGAGAGAATGAAGCAATCTAAATTAAAAGTTGTTCCCTGTGTGGCAGTGTGTTGTGACTTTACACCTGAGCAAACTGCAGAAGGGCCATGCAGGGCATCTCTGGAAAGAGGTGAACAGTGTCTGTGGAGAGAGGCTGTGTCCAGAGACAGGCAAGACAAAATCAGATGGCACTCACTAGAACAGCTCATTGCTTGAGCTCTGATTTCAGCTGTTCAACATGTCATGTGTTAAATTAATTAATATTCAAGATCTTTGCCCCAAAAGGTTTTTAACTGAGAAGAATCATTAAAGAATAAGAACGTTGCTCTTTGTACAGGAAATATTAGATAAGACAAACCTGTCAGCACAGCTAGTTCCCTGTATCTGCCCTGCTAATCTCATAGTGCCTTTGAACACTGGAAGCACAATTTGTGTTTGCTTTGCTTTGGCTTCGTTCCAGCCATCTGAGAAATGTAGTGCTTTGCTCTTTTAAGTGTATTAAACTATTCTTGTGGAGTGAATTATGTTGATAGCTTGTTTTTTTGGAGCAGGCAGCAGCAATAAAAATGATTTGTGACTTTTTTCTTTGAAAAGATGGACACCAAGAAATCGGGATTTGTCCAACATGAGACCTTCTCTGTTGCTCCAGTAGACTGCTGTTAACTCCTACCACTGTTTGTTTTTTTGGTTTGTCATACATTGTTCCTTTATTTATGGGCATTTAGTAAAGAAAAACCAAACAAACACCTGTGAAATATATGATAATGACATCTGAATAATTGCATGTAAACTGATCTTTGGGATTTGTGACATGGAGAAAAAAAACGGTTAATATTGGTAGAATTCATTCAGATTAATTATTCAGCATGTAGGAATATAATGTATAATCTTTGAATAATCCTCCCATCTTAAAGCCTCCAGTTCTTTTGGGACTGAACAATTCTGACTGGTAGTACTGAGAGTTCTAATACATTCTGATACGTCATGGCTCTTGCTAGTATAGGTAAATAAAAAGTAATTTTGTTTGTAATTAGCCAGATGGATTGCTCAAAGGACTAGGTCTGCTAGGTAGTGTTCCAGCTTTTAGTTTCTTGTCATCTGAAGATGAGGTTATAGATCATGGATTATTTGAATGTCTGAAAAATTAAGAAAGCCTTAAGGAAATTTAATGGACAGTCTGAGAAATCATGGTAACTTGTTCAGAACCATTATGAGACAGTAATGTATAGTATAAGACTATATTGCCATAGTTCATTAAGGAAATTTCAGAAGGGTCACAGAAATAAATTTGTTCTGATGGTGATGTGATCTTCAAGTGTGGTATTTGAGGCATTTATGGTAAATATAAACTAATTATATTGTGCAGAGAACTGGTGAGACTTCTTCCTGCAGTGCTACACAGAGCTTTTGTCTTCTGGAATGATTAACTAAAACTGGAATGGGCCCTGAAGGAAAAGTAAAATTAAACAGAGCTGTCAAAGAGAGAAGACCAAGGGGCCTTGGCTTGTTTAGCCTTCTGAAAAGAAGGTTGAGCTGGGTGATCTTCATGCATGATTAGTAGGGTAAAAAACATAGAGGTGAAGACCTATTTCAACTAAGGAGTAGTACTGGCAGAAGAATAAAATGTAGTATAATACGTATTAAGTCAGCGTTTAGGAGAAATATCTGAGAGGTTTATGGATGGCTTTCTGCTAGATTAGTAAAATCAAGCTACTAGTAATATGATGAATTTATGAAGAAGCTTGTGAATTGTGGAGGTATGATGTTTTCTACATTAGTGAACAGAATTATACCTTTGGGCTGTCTTTATTTTTGTTCTGGACTCAACTAGCTATATTAAGCTTAAGAAGTTTTCCATAAAAGGTTGCTTTTCTATAATAATTACTACAGATTTACTTGACTTGAAGACTAAACTGTCTCTCTTTTATGCTATAAGTGTGTTTTACACTTGAAAGCCCCCCTTCTTATTCCATGCCCCCTGTTATTGTATGCAGGTTCCTTCCAGAAATGTGTTGACTAATATGATTATACTCTCATACAAATGATAGTTTTCTCTCTCATAGCCTTCAAGAAAAGGAGCTGACACACACACAGAGGCACACAAAAATATGTGGGAAGGCATGGTGAAAAAAAAAAGGGCTTTGTCACAGCATGTGTGGGTGAGGTGCTGAGATGAAGCAGGTTTTCATCCTGTGTTCTTACATTGAGATCTGAGTTCTGGTCACATTACAGGAGAGGAGTGTGGAGCATCCTGACTGCACTCCTCAAACTATCACCTGAGAAAAGGTTAAAGACAAAGAATAAAATCAGTCTGATATGAGATTTTGTAAGGAATCAACAGAATGAAAGGATTAATGCTTGTAAACTTCTGAATCATTGGGCTCTTAGAAATGATATGTTTACATCTTAGCTAGATTGTGAGTGTTGGTGTAACTGGCCTAAAGGAAGGTGTTTGCAATAACCCACATTGTAGAAAAAATGCAGTGATTGCATTGATAACAACTGTAAATTCTGGAGTGTGTGTATTTTCATGTTTCTGTGGTTTGCAGCACTGTGTAAAGCAGAAATACTAAATGCAGGTATTGCTAAACCCAGAAGATGATTTGTTACAACAGAGAATAGTCTCCTAGGCAGGATGTGCAATAGTCTTAGAGACAGGAGCAGTCTCCTAGGTAAGGCATGTGGCTTGCAGAAGGCACTATAGAAAAATGTGGTGCAGTCAGGTATATGCTTAAATGTTACACTGCCTCAGACAGTTTTTTATTATTTTTTTGAAGAATAATGACAGTATTTAAAATAACCATCAGAAGAGACAAAGCTATTCTGAGCACAGTACTTCAGACTATCACATCTGCAGCTGTCATTCCTGGGTTCCATCACTTTTAGAATTCATTTTCTTAGTTGGTAGGAAATATCCAGGTACTAGTGAACTGCAGTTATGACTGCTATGATAAAGATTTAAGAATGTTTAAGGGAGGATAATGCTCATGGAGGAGGAGAATTCCTCTGTAAGGGTCAAAGTTCTCTAGTGCAGTTGGCAGTGGCTTTGTCCTGATCTCAAAGGCATCTGATTGTGACTGCAGTGGCATCTGCATGGCTTCTGGGAGTCTGTAGGGTTAGACTCAGAGAGACAGTGAGTTTATATTTAATATTTAAAAATAATAATTATTAATATAT
>JANHGL010008492.1:77855-93155 GCA_024611195.1 Ceyx melanurus
AAATGTTTTCTTGGGAAGGAAGTGCTTATCCACATATTCCCTGGAGGCTTGAGAAGATTGCCACATGCTCACAAGGTCTTCAGGTGTTTCCTTCTGCAGAAATGTTGTCCATTTTAGGGGGGATTTGTGCAATCAGTTGAGATTCTACCCGTGGGCAGGTTTGGCCCTGTCTTTGGACACTGAATTCTTCTGACTGTGTAGAATGCAGGACATGTGGGCACATGGAAAGCTGATAATGTTCTGGAAATCTGCTGTGTTTTTATTATTCAGACTTGTGGAAGTGCCATGGGGAGGGTGAAGGTTGTGCACTTGATGCTTTGACTATTTAATTTTCATGTGCTGAAGCACAAGCCTATTTTGAAAGCTAGAAAAGACAGTGTAAAAAGCTTTCTTTAAATGGTCTAAAATAATTTTGCTCTCTTTTTGGCCAGCTAATGTGAAAATTAATTAATGTTCATGGCAGATGTCGTTAGTCTCAGTGCATGTCCAAGAATCCTCACCTTCTTTAGAGTATAATCCTATATGTGCTACTGCTGCTTCAAATTCATGTTCTATGGAAAAAAAAAACCAGGGAATATCTTGATTTTGGGTACTTTCAATATCCTTCACCCCTATTCTTCTGGGTATAAAATGCCTCCTAGTACTTCCACCAGGCCAAGAGACACTAATCCTTATAGGGGACTGTTTTCTACCCAAAATTTAAGACAAGGTAAACACAGAGTAACTTGTCTGTCTCTGCAGAGGAAATTGAGAACAAATAGAAAAGAGGTTTAGGTAATTTTAATATTATATACAGCTGTCTTTTAGAATTATTTCCTTGAAAAGTGGGAAGGGTAATAAAAGTTTTTAATGTTTTGTGGAGTTTTGCTGTCATCTTTTAAAATACCAAAATCTCTGTATTCCTTTATCACTCTCTTTGGTGTATTACTCCCAATAACCTGACTTTTTTGAATACATTTGAGTTTTAAGACTGCAGTACTAGTTCACATTTTACCTTTGGAAAACTAGAGAGTAAATCTTCTGCTGATACTCTGTATGCCCTGCATTTTCCCATTGCTGTGCCAAATCTTTGTTTCTCCTTTGGTGTCTTAGAACATTAAAGAGGCTAATGTATAAATATAATTATACAATTTGCCACTTGTAGAATTTGCAAAATCACTGAAGTTACACTGGAGATTAATAACATAATTACTGGTAAAACTTGCTTAGCTCGCTGAAGAGGTTTTTCATACTGGAGAATATTGTTTGAAGTATTTTCTAAAACAGAGCTGAGCAGCTAGATATTAACCTGAAAGATTTTCCCATGCATTCTTGAGCTAATTTAACAAGCAGTCAATTTACACTAATCTAGATTAATTGCTTTAGCAAACTAGGGAGAAAATATTCTAAAACACACAAAATGTTACTTGATAAAAATTCAACTAACAGACAAGAATTATTATGATATTTCATATTCTCAAAATATTTTTTACAGGCAACCAAACTTCTAACTTTCTCAAGGAAGAAAATGTACATAAAAAGCAATTAAATATAATTTAGAGATTTATAAAAAGATAGGTTTATGTTGCCCCCTTATATAACCCTGTTTGCAAATTCCTTCTATTGAACCAAAATCTGAACAACTTAATTTCTTAATTGTTGTTCTGCCCAGTCACAAGCTTTCCATTTACAGATGGTGTTGCATCCTTATATCCATGTCTCCTTAAGTTAGCTGCTTGGTTTATATGTGTTACTTAAAAGTTATTTATTTGCTGAAATATCAGGTTTAAAGGAACACTACAGAGTTATTCCATAGTCTAATTTTTGCAGGGATGGTTTGTATATGAAAGGAATTAGCCCTCCAGCTCTGTACCTTTGCTTTTTCAAAGCAGAGCATGAACAAAGCTCCCCTGTCCCTGTCATTGGGCTTGTTCTGCAGGCCTCTGCTGTGCAAAGAGCATAAATCTCACCCAGAATTAGGGAAATACAACTGAAAGTAGTGACTATATTCATGAATTAAATCTTTTTATGTTGACCAGACTGTGTTGTTTTCAGTGTCTTTCTGTTCCACATTGATGGAGACCATCAGAGCTGACAGATCATTTCTGCTGTTATACTTTGGGTCTGTCTCTGTCCAGCTGTGTTTTAAAGCTCAACTTATTTTTAACAGCTCTTTAATTTTTCCATTTGACGCTATTTGGCCAATGAAAATAAGCAAGTAATCCATGTATCTGGTAGAGGATTTGTCATTAGCTCTGTTTTTCTAACCCAGAGCTGCCATGAGGAGGTGCAAAACTGCATAAACCATAACAGCTTGAACTCAGAAAAACCCAACTTCCTTTTGACATCTACGTTAACAGTTTGTCTTTCTGAACCCTATTGGAGAACTTATTCAACCAGGAGACAAAAGGGGGAACTCTAGATAAAACTACATTAAGGAGCTAGAATACTTTAGGAGTAAATCTTAGGTCAGCAACCTAAAAATCTGCAAGCAGTTTTTTAAACTTAGAACTGATTTAAAATCCAGATGCAGGGTTGGTGATACCTACCTGTGCTTCCCCCCCTTGGCTTGCCATTTACCAGAGTGCTGGTGATGTTAAAGGTTCTTCTTCATCCTGTGAATTACACAATTAATTTTCTAAATTTGGTGGCTCAGTCCAGCTCCTGAGTTTTCTATTTTTGCTCCATGTTTATTTCTGTGAACATCTGTGTTCACACTTCTTACTTAAGGGACAAAGGAAGAGCCCCCAGTTTATCAGAAACATGAGTGTACTTTTGTAGACTACAGAAGTTTAAGACAGAAATTATGCATGCAGAAGTGTATGTTCTTTATTAAAAAAATAAATAAATAGGCAGAAACTTTGTTCAAAGGTAAAAATAAACCATTGCCATTCTAGATGATGCTCTCCATGCAAATTCTTCCTTAGTCACTCCAAAGTTTGCCTGATTAATGGAGTCAGCAAACTTGTTCCCTTGAACCCAGGGTGGTACAAGCAAAACTTGAGGTCAGAAGAGGGGTGTAAGCATGTTGGAATGGATTATGAAGAGTTTTTGTTGGGTTTTAAGTGGGTTGCTTACTTTGCACACTTCTCTGCAGTAGCTTCACTGCTTGGGGTGGAAGTCTGAACTTCTGAAAGGGAGTTCTGTGGAATAGTAGGTAGGGCTTTTGTTTTAAAATGTTGAACAATAAAAGACATGTCAAAGTTTCTTTTAGAAAAATAAATAGGGGGGAGGAGACCTGTCTGCAAAACGTCAGATGTACTAGCAAAAATGCACATGGGTATCTATATTTTTCAGCGTGATCTTTAGTCTTTTTCTCTCCAGAAAGGAGTGAATGATACGTTAACAAGTTGACTAAAATGAAAAATAAAATAGTTGGCATGTACAAAACGTCCATGTGGATGCAATAGTGAGACTGGGTTTGTAAGAACCCACATTTGAGCAAGTTTATGTGTTTTTTGCAGTTTTGAAGGTATCTGATAAGACAGGGCAACAAATGCAAAAGTCTCTCTTCTTGACTACTTGTTGCTGGGCTCTGTACCCATTTGAACCCTCCAGCATACCCAGTACCAGGTGGGCCAGTGGGCAGGTGTGAAACTGTCAGGTGGGGGGCTGTTGGGCCAGGACCACTATGGCAAGGGCAAGCATGGCACAGACCTCCTGTGACCAGTGGCCTTTTCTTGCCCTGGTTTTGTGCTCTGGACTCTGCTCAAGCTTCTGCTAATGGGCCAGGGAAGGCTCTGGGGCTTCTGTTTGAAAGGGTGGGAGCTTAAGGAGAAGTTGCCCAGGCATTCAGATAAGCAGGAGGCCTGGTAAAAGTGAGTCTTGATCTGTCTTATTGATGGCTGGCCCAGAGCCCACCAAAGTCCAGTTATTAGGTCAGTTCTTGAACCTGTGTGTGTTTTATCTTCTTGGCTGAAAGCTTGGCTGCTAGCATATGAGTGTATTTTATTTAGCCAAAATCAAAAGTAAATGCAACGGTTACTTTTTTTTCTTGCAGAGCTTTTCTTAGTTTCTAATTAAAATGTTTAGTCTTCAGAAAGTTCCTTATTTGTGTTCTACAGCTATACAGCTGAGTAAGAAACAGGGGGGCTTTGCAAAGAACCAAGTGAATTAGTCTCAGCTAACTGCATCTGAAAAGCAGAGCACGTGATCTTTTGGCCTTGCTCTGAGAGTAACTCAGCTAGAGTTTTGGACAGCAAGCTCTCTGAATATCAGACCCAGGAAAAAATGTCACAGCCTATTAAAAATGAGATGGATGGGAGCGGGCTTTACTGGAACCATTGGCTAAACTTACATCTCGTTGCTCTGCTGAAGCAGTAAACAGCTGCTGATCTGTGATCTTTCTGCTGAAAAACAGGCATTTGTTGTTGTTCTTCAGATGTATGTTGTTGTTTGCCTGGTATTTCAAAGTGTTCTACTTGGTATTTATGTTATTAGCTCAGCGTTCTACATTACAATAAATGTGTTTACTTATTACAGAAGTACTGACCCTTAAAACATCTGCTTCTCAGCTGAACGTCCACAGCTCAGTGGGTGTGGGCAGCTTCTGTTAGCCATTCTTTCATAATATTTTGCAGTCTTTGGCAAGCAGTTTGAGTCAGATTCTGACCTCAGATGCACTCCTGTACAATGGGAATAGCTGTGAGCCAGTCAACAGCATACTTCTAGTTTTATGTCAGTGTTAACTGAGGTCAGGGGACGTTGCAGAGAGTGGGCCACGGTCCCATTGATTTGTGCCTGGTGGAGTTCTTGAAGCAAAAAAACTCCAGTGTCTTTTGTGAGTGAGGGACTCACCCTCACTCTTTTAGAGATGGAGTGATGGCAAATGGTGTGATAAAGTTAATTTATTACGAGGAATAAAGGGTTCTGTGTCCATCATCAGCATCAAGAGAGCTGTAACCACAGTGTGACAGGCTTGAGAGTGGAGCTGGCTGGGGCATGCCTTTGGTCGTGTTGGGCTCTTGCCTCTACTGATCCTGGACCTGAGGGGAACACTGCAGAAGCTTCTCTTGGAGGAGAGCACTTCACTTGCCTCATGAACTGGGTGATGGGATGGGGACACCCATGATGTCCTGCAGTGGGGAGACTGCATTGAAATCTCTGGTGGTGTTAAAATTAATAATTTTAAGGTGTTGGTGTCTTAGTACAGTCATCATTTTCTTCCTGCCCTTTATTTCCAGCCTTCTCTTAGGTGAGTAGTTCTCAGTGCACTCTCTCCCATAAGTGTGTTGTCCACAGTCTGTGATCCATGTCTGCTCTGCTCTTTGTGCCTGAAGTTTTGCCTTTCCACCTGGGATATCCCTCTCCAAAGCTGTGGAAAGAGAACCTGTCTCAGACCTTCTCTTCCAGAGCCCTGCTGCAGGAGGGAGAGGGAAGATGCTCAGGTTATCCCAGACAGTGCCCTGATTTAGATTTAGCACATGATTAACTCATTACACAGCATCAGGAAGGACTGGACAGTTTTTCTTCTGCATTTTCAGGGCATCTACCATCCTGGTCAGTGTTGGAGGACCATAGCCATTATGATCACACGAGCAAAAAAGAACACTAAACAACCACAGGCTGTGTGCATTGCTATCAGATGGGACTTCTCCAGTGGGAAGAGTCCAAAAGTAAAAATGCTGTATGAATTTAATATACACAGCATCCCCTAGAGGTTTGTGCTGCAGCTTACAGACATGGTAATTGAATGGTCCTTTCCCAGAACTGGCTTCTCTTCTAGATACCATCTAGTAATCATTGTAATAAGAATGCATATTGGAATTAGTTTGTAGATGACTCATGGCTTAAACAATATTGGTGAAATGTTTCAGAAAACAGGTCTCACTCTGAAGTAGAAAAATGTTTTGCAAAACTTTAGCAACATATCCTTTGCAGATTGGTGGAAAAATTGAGCTATTCTGTACATCTGCTCATTGCTTTATCACCAACAAGCTCTATTTATTTCCCAAGTGTATTTAATTGCCCTTTTAGAATGGATTAAACTGTTCTATTTTCTAGCAGATAAATTTAATGCTGACAGCACTGTTTCCATTAATCAAATGGGCTCTCCTATCAAACTTCAGGCCATAGAAAACCTTTATGGTAGATAATGGATATCAGAATAAAAATGCAGTGAAAGCTGATCTGCACAATACACGAAAACATCTTGGTATGGTTTGTTTTCCATATAAACCATATTAACACCCTGAATGAAACCACTTACCAAAGAAAATTAATCAGTGTTTCATTTGCAGCTTCTTTTTGGAAGACAGATTTGATATTTCCTGGCTACAGTGTTTAGTAGACATCCCTGTGTAAAGGAGGAAAGCTCCTGATAAAGGCATTCTGCTGTTGTTGCTGTCCTGTGAAGACTGGTGAATGAGCATGGAGAATAGAGCAGCAGATGGTATAGCCCTGCACGAGGTCAGTAAGCTGTGGAAATACAAAACTGCCAGTCCTGAAATTGAAAACAGGTGGCAAAAATTTCACTTAGAGACTTGGCATCTGTAAGTCATCAGTTACTGTAAAAGCCTTGGTCAGACACAAATTAACTTCATTGCTGATTGCATTTTCAATAAGCAAAGGAGAAAGCAGCTGCATTTGGTTATAATAACAATAGAAATACATAGAAAGTGTTTAGAAGCCCTTTTTTTTTAGTTACTTTGAATACATACTGTTCATTAGGCTTGGTTTTGCTTTTTTTTCCTCTAGTGTTTTGGTTGAGGAAAAAAAAAACCATGTTTTACAAGTGTTTTAGCAGTGCTTCTGGGATCAAGGCTTTTTCTCAGAGCTTTCAAACTGCTTCTCACTATTCCTGCATCACATTCTGCTTCTAAAAAAGTAAATAAATAAACACCAGACATCTGGATTTGATGTCTTTGAATTTGGGGTTTTAAAATTTCAAATAAGGAAATAAAAAACTATCTTGACTAGAACTGAACTATGCTAATGGGGGATGTTGTGTTCATGAACTTTATCCTTTCTGGCAAACCTTCCTCCTCCCCACAAATAGTAGTTATCTAACTGAAGAAGCAGATGCCTGACAGTGACCTGATGGTGACTTTCCTAACAGTGACATTGCAAAGCAGGCAGTGTGTGTGCTGGCTTGAGAAAAATGAGGTTACTTGTACACCAAATTGAAGAACACTTTCAGAACACCTAAACAGATGTTATTGTATAGGCAGCCAGCCTGCTTGAAACCTCTCTGATACACAAGGGAAATTGCTTTGGTATTGATCACCCAGACTATTCCAGGCTTGAAGAATTTCATGTTAGTCAGGATAAAAAAAGATCTGGGCCGTGGTCAAAAACTGATCCATTAACACTAGAGCCAGAGCAACCTTTAGAAATACAATATTCAGGGGGATTTAAAAGTTGGGGAGATTATCTTCTCCACCTGACATTATCAGATATACAAATTAGTGGGAGGGAGCAGTACCTGCTTCCAGAAATTTGAGAGTCTGGTACAGCTGTTTTCTACTCAGTTTTCCATGGCTTCAGATAGGCTGCCATCTCCACTCAAACTCCATGCTCTATTAGAAGCAGTTTGACATCAAAGGTACTCTGAGCATCCACAACTAGACTGGAATCATTAGATCTTCAGCAGGTCACACACTTGCATTTGCATATCCCCAAAGAAGTGATTATAATTCTGAGTTTTGAACTGTGTGCAGATAGTGCTAATAGAAGGAAGAAACTGAGCTTACTAATGAGAAGAACCAGAAAATGGAGAGTTGGTGGATGTCTGTGGGGACATGTTTCTGGATAAAATGATGTTCAGAAAATGCTAATAGGTCGCCCTGCAAAACTTAGGCTTCTTTAAGTTGCTTCAGTCAGGCACCTGCAAAATGTGAAATGCTCAGTCATGTTGAGCAGTGCTGGCTGAAGGGTTTGGTAATGCAAAACATTCACAAATTCCTTTTTCAACAGATATGTTGCCTCATGGGCCTACTTCCTGGTTTATTTGCCATAACACAGATGATTATCCTTTTTTCTGGCAACAGAAGAATATTCCTGTGGCAATTCCAGCAATTGCTTACATGGAACAATAAATATCAGAAGAATATTTAATATGATTTTAACTCATTAAGTGTTGTTTAATAGCTGGACACAGAGGAAGAAGCATGCTGTGACTAATCAGCTCTCTGCAGACCACCAGCAGTACTCCTGTTCACTCTAATGCAAAATGTATGGCTTCCAGATCCCTCTGTGAGATTTAAAGATGCCCATTTCTTGGATATATAGTGCATCTTGCAGTAGAAGAATTCTGTCTCTGAGTTTTCTAACATCTGACTTTTCTGAGAGAGGCAACACAAGCCCACTCCATGAGTAGGAGTTTTATGGTGTTGCTGTGTGTTAGATATCATCAGTAAATTGCCTTCTGCTTCTTCCTGGAATCTGGACGTGACGATGAACTCAGCATGCACAGCCATTTCATTCATATGTGAACACAAACCTCTTTGCTATTTTGCCACTGCCTTTTCTAAGTGATTTCCTTAGTGATGTATGTCCCATTTATTAATGGAACAATAAATAACACATTTTAATATGCATATAGTCTGTTCAGTAAATTAAAACATGTAAGTTCATTGCCGACAGGTTTGAAGAGTGTGAAATCAGTCTGGTGCTGTTGCTATGCACTCGTAACATATTTCTGTTATTAAGTTCAGCTATGAAAGGTCCTAATCTTATTTCTGATTGTAAAATTCTTCTCTGTGATACTGAGAAAATATGTCATGGCAAAACAGTTCAGGTTTGTCGCATTTCCTATCAGAGCAGTGATTTTCTGACTCTATGCAGAGCTCCATGCAGTCTTACTCTTCTCTCTACTTTTTATCTTCCTCTGACAGGTCACTGAAGAGGATAGCATCTAATTTCAGACAGGAAGGTTGGGAAGAGGCAGCAAGAAAGTGGAGGCAAAGCCTGTGGCTTGGGCTATGTGACAGTCTCTGTATGTGACATCACCTTTTCCTCTCTGCTTGGCTCCTCCTTTTCCCTGCCAGCTAGGCTTAACAAAGGGAGAGACAAATGGGGTCTGACACTGCATCTTCTGGGAGAGCACAGGCTGCTCTGGAGAGAGGAGGCAGCTGGGGAAAAGGGAGATGGTGAGAGCAAGGCTGCAAAGTGCTGATTTCCTCAGCTGGGGGCAGAAGAAAACCCAAGGAAACAAACGAAAACTTTTCTGTATATATCTGTAGCTGGTCGGATGGAACTGTTAGGGTTCTGGGTGGTTAAGCCTCTAATAAAAGCCAATGTTCAGGCTATGGAAAGGGTAATTTAGTTCGGATCAGGAGAGGCTTGCTTTGGAGTCCATTGGAGCAAGGACATGGGAGGGAATAGTCAGTCTGGGTGGTTATATTCTGCAGGAAAAAGGGAGGGGGCCTGGGGCAGAGCACACAGTGGGGAGGGAGAAAAAAAGCCAACAAAAACACAAGAAAAGGAAAAATAGGATGCAGTTGACAAACATTTGAGTAGCAGTGCATTCCAGACCTGAAAGAAATTGTATGAGCTGGTGCTTGTGAAATCACCCATATTTAAAGCTTATGCTGAAAACCAGTCCAATTGATGAGCCCATGTTTCCTGTGGAGGAGCTGTTTTAACAACGTGAAAAGTTTTCTTCCACAACTTTCATTCTCCTTAATTCAGCAAAAATGATGTGACTAATCAAGTAAGCAGTTGCTTTTTCCTTTCTTACTGATTTTATATGAGAGGAGGAGGCTGAATGTGCTGTCTTTTATTACTTTTCTCCTCCCGGAGCAGGTAAGGAGTGATACATGCTTCATCCTTTTTTACAAACAGATTATGCTATCTAGATGTTTAGAAACAGCTAAATCATGTGAAGGGAAGCATATACTGTGTGGAAAATCTACAGCTTTTGGCTGAACCAAGTAGAAATGGAGATTAATTTGTGGCACAAGAAATTGTTAAGTTTTGGGTTACTATTAATGGAAAGAGGGAAAATGGGCACTAGGAAGTATGCAGTGGAGTTCAGTTAAATAACTGAACTCTAACTTTGAAAGGACCTGATTCATGAAAGTGTCTGTGGTTTTATTGGCTCATGTAGATAGAGCCAAACAATGTGCCCAAATGCAGCAAACTATGAGAAACTTCCCCATGACTGATGTGAAACCAGAAATCTGAGATGTGATGCACAAGCTGCAGAAGCAGATTTTTCAAGCAAGGGAGTATTTGCTGTCAATATTGGTGTTTAATAAACTCTTCCTCCCAAAGGTTATAAATGTGATAAGGATCTTGAACACCTACAAACTGTTTTCATGACAGATTTGTAGTTTTCTGATTCTCAAGTGGTATTAAAGCCTTGTGGTAGCTGTTTACTAATAATATTTAAATTGCAATCCCAAACACCCATTTATGCCTTTGGGAGTTAACTGAAAATGAGGAACAAAACCAAGCAATTTCCATCATGTGTCTGAAATCTTGCTTCTTCCTGGAGATCAGCTGCATGATTTAGGGTTTCAATAAGACACTTAATTGCCTCAGGATCCAGTGTGTGCCATGCACTTCTGAGACTAACTGATCCCAACTGCATCCTTACTGCTACATAGCCCAGTCCTTACATACATCTGAAATTACCATAGGAAATGCTTGTTAACTGTAGAGATTTTGGAAGTTTGGGATCTGTGAGACATATTGCACAAGGACAGCCAACCTGTGCAAACTTAGCAGTTGCTGTCCAGAACACCTAGATCTCCAGGAATTGGTAATTTTATATATATTATATATATATATATATCTCCCTGTGTGATCCAGACATGGGATGATAGATCTGAAGGGACTGAGCATGGGTGAATGAGATGCATGTGTTGAGGAAGGCAGTCAGCATATAGTAAGAAGACAGATTCATTTAAGATTAACTTCTCAGTGGAGTGGAACTGACAGCCTCGTGGAAGATGAGTGCTCTAGGGACTGCTAAAATCCCATTTAAGTTCACCAGGTTGAGAGTTGTATGAGGTGTCAGAGTGTGAATGCATGTGGTATGGAGACAGTCTTTGTCCTGCTGCTTCTCTGCATTGAGCTAATTAGGAACAAAACTGAAATAGCTATGAATATTTTCTTGGGAAACTTCAGTATAATTTCTAGGATCACATTCTGCCCAGGAATCAGGTAGATATTTGCATTGTGCTCTCACAACACTGAATGGAGTTTAGCTGCTGTTGAATCAGTTCCCATTGCAAGATGTAGAGTTGGTTTCCAAACCTCAGTGTGGCTGCTGTGGCTCTAGATGGGCTGTCAGCCAGTCTGTGGGTTAAAACCTTGGCAGCAAGATGCTTTAACATGGAAATATAAGACTGTTGTAAAAGATGTCTTTCATGCAACTAGCTAGAGCTTTACTGTCATTGAGTTTCAAGGACAGGGTATGGGGGGAGTCCTAGCTGACTGCTGGCACCATACTTAATTTGGAAGGGGGGAAAAAAAAGCATGTTGAGACACTGTTAATATGTGCTTGTTAGGAATAAAATCTGTAGTGGGTAGAATGAGAAGAAACATAGGTGATTTTTGAGCTGTATTTTATAGATATCTCTATCTCTGCCTAACAAAATAGGCCACATTTCGATTGATTTTTTTTTTTCTCAGATCATCCTGTGTATTCCTGTCTGATTACTAAGGAAGAGGTAAACATTTAAATGTCATTATGTCCAAAAACTTTTAAACCCCACTAAATTTACCATAATTTCTAGACATTCTTCTCTCTCTCCATTGAATTTGCATTCGGTGATAACAAAGAACCTGAGCAACAGCTTGATCAAGTGGCTGAGTAGAAGTGTAAATACACTGCACTACAGTGATTACTTAAGTAGAAAGCAAACCTTCTTACAAAGGAGTCTTCCTCACAGAGCCAGCCCTTCAGCCTTTGAATGCACTGGGCAGCATTGGCATGCATCTGTCACTGAGTCTACCGAGCCCCTATAAGCCCAGCTCCATTGACAGAATTAAGCCCTCCAAAGCACTTTAACACACTTCTGTACGTTTCTTAAAACCAAACCAGAACTGCCATTTTCTGTTTTACCTCTTCCTTTTTTTTCCACTTTGAAAAATAAAATATACTTTTCATATGATGGCCAATATGTAATGATCTTCACACATTGATGTCCAGATTTAACTTGGAAGAGCACAGGCACAGCAGAGAGAGATGTAAATCTGTCCTTTTGTGAGTGTAGAGTGATGTCAGTTGAGCTGGCTCATCCCTGCACAGCTTCCAAAACACCACATGCTTTGCAACAGGGCAATATCCATCTCTACCTCCTTGTTAAGAAAACACAAAGATGTCACATACATACCCAGAATGTTAGCAAAGCCACCCCAGTGGGAGTGCTGCAAAGCTGTTAATGTTTTCTTCTTGGGAATGTTGTGGTAGAATTGAAAGGTATATAATAAAGAAAAAAAACCCCACATTTATTCAATGTTTTCCCAGAAGATATCTCTCCAAATAACTAAGTTACATGTATTAAAAGTGGATGCCAGTAATGCAATTCCCTCATTCCATTTAGGTACAATAGAAGTGCATGTAAATGGTGTCAGATGTAGTGTATATGAAAAAATATGCTTTATTTCTAAATTATAAAACCTCTTTATAGGAATTGAGTCCTTCTAGTCCTACTGGCCAGTTAAAAAGTGTGAAAACATGTATTTCCTGCACTGTACTCCCCATATCTGCACAGGCCAGAGTACTAGTCTGCCTTCTGGGAGAAGACAAAGGCAATATTCAATGCTGCATATATCGGGCAGTCGAATTTAACATTTGCTAGATAATTGCATTGATTTGACAAGTTTCAAGATTGATGCCATATTTTCTCATTTCCCCAGTACCTCTGCCAGGTTTCAAATGGATTATTTCTTTTCTGCCAAACAAAGGATGTCTTTCTATCATTCATGTCTCTAACTGGCTTAATTCTTATTTTTATGTCTCTGCTTCTTTATATGTTTAATACAGCTGTTCTTTGACTCATATATATATCTACAACAATTCCTCCTTAACACACAATTTATTTTTTTATTCCCACAACAAGCCTAGCAATGAAGGTTTTGTGCCAGAGTTTAAGAACAATCTCTGCTTTAATTTCCTCCCATTAGTGTGCTAGAAACATGATGTTTTTCTCCAGCAGATCTCCTTATGAAGCTAAAATGAGAATTTTTTTTTTCCTGAAAAGAAGCTGAAGGTGTTTAGACCCATTTTAATTTCAGTGACAAATGTAATCTTCATTTGGTAAGGCAGAAAATGGTTTGCCCCTGCACAGTAACAGAGTCTAGAAGAGATTAACAATGGAATTTCAGTGAAATAGTGCATAGCTATTATATAGCACTTGTCATCAGTAACACAGGATCTGTTTAACAGACAAAGCCAGTATCATCATCTGCATCTTGCAGATAGGAAAAGTGAAGCAACCATTGTGCTATTATGCAAAAATACTATTAAAAAATGAGGTTTTCACAATACATTTTTAGTTCCTTTTCTAGAATCCATCTGTACACCATATATATATATTTTATTTTTTTTTTTGTAGTTACCTAATTGTTCTTGTATGTTGTGGAAAGGTTCTGACTTCTCTTGTGGCTGGTCTTAAAGAGGGCCATTATCTACAGTGCTGACTTACTGCATTGAAGCCCTTATTATTTACAATCAACAGTGTGTTTTCAAAAGTCCTGAAAAATACCTGCTTGATGCACATGGATGAAAATGGAAAGCAATAGAAACGTTTTGTATTATTCTGTTGAAACAAAAGAAACACAAATGAAGGAACTGGGTAAATATACAGAGAAAATTAAGTTACATGACAATTGTGGGTTGAGAGTGAAGAGACACTACTAGAGCAAGCTTCAAGATCTTCTTTTAAAGTTATCAGTGTAATCTCTTGACCATCCACTCTCTACAGAAAAAGCCTAAATAATGTGAGACAGCAAGCATAATTCAGTGTATCTATAAAGAAAAAAAAAAGGTCAATAATAATCCTGAGAATTTTGAAGTACTAACATTTAATGTATTTCTCAATCAGTGCTGATGTAAACATGTAACTCTCCCACATAAGCCCTTCATATTTTCTGACCCTTTGAGCAACTCCATGTTTGAAGGTGCCAACTACTCACTTTTTGCAGGACATTTGATGGAAAGGTTATCTTGACACCACAGTGTAGTGAGCTGTGCCATGAAGCCTTCCCTGTTGAAATGTATTCAGTCTGTTTACCTGTAGCTGGCATAATCTTTCTGAATTCCAAATGACCATTAGTCTAGGAAATCTTTGTGTGCAGAAAGTAAAAGAAGCTAAAAAATTTCCTCGTTTAATCCATAATGAAATGGGAGGATTTTTAATTTTAAGCTCTGACTGAAATCACCTTGTGCATTTAGCACTGAGCTGAAGGAAAGCCCAGAGTATGTTTCCACAAACAGTTTGTAAATTTTAATGTCCCCATTTTCAAAAAACTCTTTTACCAGCGAACTGGAAGAAAAGTCATGCAGATTATTTATTTTTTTTTCTTCAGCTTTTATAATGTCAGATACTATTGCATTCCTTGCTACACATTTCTGGGCAACAGCAACTGCTTGTTCATTTTCCAGTTTTCCAAATCCTGAGCTCTGTGAAACGTCGAATACCACAAACCACTTCCTCTACTCCTGTGAGGGAGGGGACAGAGGGAACTGAGGACACAACAGGAGCAATGTCTCCTGTTTCAGTTGTGCTGGGGCTACAATGTGTGTAGGATCTGCCTTGTTAAAGGTGTTGGGGTTGGTTGGAGTTTTGAGCCCTGGCACTCATTTTGTTGGCTGTAATTTGTCCCACTGCTGTAGGCTAACTGAAAAATGATCTAGGATGGAGTAAGGGGCTTAGGAGTTTGTCCATTTTTGCACCCTCATTAATGAGGTGATCACAGTCTGCTGGGCATCCCTGACAAGGGAGGATAAGAAAACCTTGCTCTGTGCATCCATAGGTGGTTGTTGTACCTGATGAGGTGTTGTGCTGATTTTCTTTGCTTACTTCCCCCATGCCACATGCCCAGGTTTTAACCTGTGCATGTGAGGTGATGTTGGGTGTATGTACAGGTAGCTCCATTGTGACACATGAACATGATTTTCCTGTCTCTATCTCATTGCTTCAACCACCACATCCAGCCTGTTTGCCTTTGGTGCTAACAGTGACACTGATGCCTGCTCCTGGCTTGCATGCAGCCTGACAGGGCTGCCCAGGAAGCCAATTACCCGCTGGTGCTGCTCCAGCTGCAGTGAGTGACAGGCCTGGGCAGAGCAAACTGATGCTGTCTTGGCGAGTGTGGTGTCCCTGGAATTGCTGCTTTTTGCCTCTGCACACTACACAAAGACTAGAG